>CM038678.1:473047478-473316127 GCA_021605205.1 Aegilops longissima
TTTACCTAGCTTCGAGCTCTCCGGAGATAATACTCCTCTGCTGCTTTGTGGATTATCCGTGTTCTTGCCGAGGGAGCAATGGGAGCTACAAGACCTAGCCCGAGTGTGGTTTCAGATGAGTAGGATGAACTAAGCGGGAGTTGAACGAACCCTTTCTACGTTGCACTTGGGCCTCCTTTTATAGGCACAAGGGGTCACCACATGTGGCAAGTAGACAGGGTATGATGGTAAAAACATAGGTTGGTACACCGCTTCATCCATAATGGTACAAGTAATCTATACCTAACTCGACGGCAAGGGACAAGAGTCATCAATGCCCGCCTCCGCCGCCCGAACAACGAATAGGACCGTCAAGTCTTGCCTCATTTGCCACGATGGTAGCTTCGTCGGCGCCGCTTATCGCCGCTTCCCGCTGGCTGCACAGCCCGGCCGACACGCTGCAGCTTGGGAGAGCCCCGTGGTGACACGTTACGGTGAGCCGAGCGAGATGAAGAGAGGTTGCCCGCCCGACAGCGCCTTGCCGCGCAGAACCTTTGTCGCGCTGGGGGCTTACGCCCACTGCCTTCCCTGCAAGCTCCTCTGCCGGGCCTTGTTTCCTTCGCCTTGAGTGGCCTTCCCGCAAGCTCCTCTTGCCGGAGTCTTGTTTTCTCGAGGGTCATGAGGGTCTTGGCAGACGCCCGGCAAGGCTTGCCACGGGACGCTGCATTTGCCTGCAGTGCATGTGTTCGGGGTACTAAGGTACCCCTACCTTAGTACACCGACAATGTGCCTACTCATTCATGCTTGTTTGTCATGCCTGCTACTGCTTAGAGTTGAGTCCGGTCTGATTCTTCAGGGATGAATCGGAGGTGTGTGAACATGTCCTACTGTGTGTGAGCTAAGTGTGTGAACACGATTTGGTAAAGGTAGCGGTGAGAGGCCATGTAGGAGTACATGGTGGGTTGTCTCATTGAAACTGTCCTCAGGAACTGAGTTCTGTGTTTGTGATCCATGAACAGTTACTACCACACATTGGGTTCCGGTAACTCGAACCCTCTCGACTTATTAATCAAGTCGATCTCTGTCCAGGAGTTGCAACTAGTTTACGTGTTTATAGGTAGTGTTAGTAGTCTACCAAGTGGCACCTGCATGTGGGCTTAGGATGACTAGGCAAACCTGATGTTGGTGTACCAAGTAGCACCGGATGGTGGGCTTGGGAACCCTGCACACATCGCTTGGGGTCATGAGCGACATCCGGCCGGATCTCCTTGCGAGATGGAACCCGAATAGGCGATAAACCTGGACAAGAGACTTGTGTGGTTAGTCGGTCGTGGCCGACACCCTCGCTGGGCTTCGCTTGAAGGTTGCCGAGTACATGTCGTAAACGGCGATAAGTGGTGAGAGCTTGTGTGAAGAAGTACACCCCTGCAGGTTAACATTATCTATTCGAATAGCCGTGTCCGCGAAAAGGACTTCTGTTGCTATGCAGTTCATAGACAAGTGAAAGTGGATACTCTAAAATGCGCAAGATAGCGTGAGTGCTATGGATGGCGTTCTCGTGGGGAGACGGAGGCGGATCCATAGTGGTGTATTGATTTGGTGAATATGTGGACTCGTGTGCGCCACCTCAAAAGAGTTACTTGCAGTCGTAGTACAGGATAGCCACGGAGTCAAAGCTGGCTTGCTGCAGTTAAACCCCACCACCCCCTTTGTTGATAATAATGCATATGTAGTTAGATCTGATGTAAGTCTTGCTGGGTACATTTGTACTCACGTTTGCTTAATTTATGTTTTTGCAGAGAGACGTCAGTCTCGCTAGTAGTTCCGTGTGGACTTCAACGTTTAGCTTGATACCTCAGCTACGATCTTGTACCCTTGGGAGGGTCTTGTAAATAGTCAGGCTTCTCAGCCTTCTTCATTTGTAGTTGTCTGTACTCAGACAAGTTAAGCTTCCACATGTGCTTGTTGCTTGTATGCTCTGTATGTTGGGTCACAAGACCCATGTTTGTAATATCTTGGTTCCTCGGAGCCTAATGAATAAATACTTGAGTCGTAGAGTTATGTTGTGATGCCATGTTGTATTTACACATATCAAGCATATTGTGTGTATGACTGAAATGCTTGGTATGTGTGGGATCCGACAACCTAGTTGTTTATCCTTGGTAGCCTCTCTTATGGGGAAATGTAGTCTTGTGCTTCCATGAGCCATAGTAGTCCGCTTCTGCCCGGTTCACGGAGTCCTGCTAGCCCAAGACTATCGCTCCTAACACTTGGTCGCGGCGTGTGATTCACTTCGTTCCTGTATCTGTCCCTTGGGAAATGTCATGCGGTGACATCCGAGTCCTGCCTAGCTCACTGATCCGGGTTCCCGAGTCCTGTTAGCCAGTGCTACAGCCCGGATTCGCACGCTGTGATCGACATGCTCGATGTTGATTCATGTATGCCTGTCCCGTAAGTTAGTGCCACTTTGGGTTCACGACTAGTCATGTCGGCCCGGTTCTCATCATATGGATGCTAGCAACACTATCATATCGTGAGCCAAAAGGCGCAAGCGGTCCGGGCCATGGTAAGGCGACACCAGTGGAATACCGTCGTGAGGCCAAAAAGTGATATGAGGCGTTACGGGCTAGATCGGTGTGACTTAAAATCGGGGTCGACAGCTTTGGTATCGAGCTTTGTTGCTGTAGGATTACCAAGCCAAACCGGTCGAAGTTGTGTCTAGAAATGCTTTAGTTATGTAAGGAATTGATTGTGGAAGGGAGCGTAAGGCTCTTTTACTCCTTATACCTCATGGCCTTGATCAGTGATCCTCTTCTCTTCTACGAGGATTAAGAACTAGGCCTTCTCATCTATCTATCGAGGATGACGTGTTACTAATCCATAGACTTATAGAATTGATAGTTTCAAATCTCGATTCAGTTTTTACTACTTCGTATGTTCATAGCTGGTCTCGAACCTTGATATTGTGATGTTGAGTGGTCATGCCACTATTTTGCAGGATGTCTCAAATCATTTTGAGCATTTACAGCCGTTATGCTGTCCGAGTCATCCCATGTTTCTAAATAGTCTGATGCATTTGCAAATTCCTTTTTACCGTTCTGAAGATCCTTTTGTACCAGATCAACCACACTAACTAGTGTGTTGAGGTATTTCATTGCCTCAACATTTATGTTGGAGCTATTATTATGACCCTAGGTGTCTAGAGTATCACCTAGTAATTTAGCCATGCTTTGTGTTCCCAGTGTGATGATTCTGGCCGTCATTCTCGAAAGCATCCCGTGATGCCACTTAGTATGTAGGTATTCTATTCCTGGGTTCTTGAACCCGAGATTCACCCTACTTACCTCCTGTTGATAGTGTTTGCTAGTTCCTTTAGGATATTAGTAACCCTTGCATTAGTCCTCGAGGTTCGTGGTATTTCCTTCTTCCAATACCATGAACTGCTTATGGCAGAAGTTCTTGAACCAAAATATCACAATAAGAGTGCCCCTGATGAGTTCTCCATTCTATATTGTGACTCTGCCAGTTCTACCTTTCTGCATGGATTATCCGGAAGAAATATGTTGAACTCGTTCGACATGCTAATCTATGCATCCACAACTCAGAAAATCATATGTTCTTTTGAGTTGTCCCTCTTTAGTTGTCTTCTGACCTTCGTCTATCAATTGATAGTCAAGAGTATGCATGCATTCGTTCACCGATGCCTATTACTCTTGTGGTCCGTCAAGCCATTCTATTCTGGAATGACTAGGAGAAGCAAACTCCAGTACCTCATCCATATATAGGATTGGGTCAAAGCAGTTGAAATCCGCAAATCAAAATGCCAATCCAGCTTTTGCTCTGTTCTACCTTGGAGTATTACTATCTTTATATCAAGAATATCATGGAATTGCACACTATCCTATGAACTCTCGATACAGTGATACCTCTCGCCATCCTTATTCATTCCTTGGTCCCCGTGTTGTTGCAACCGGAATGCCGACAAGTGAATCATGATGTGTGAAATCTATACTCCTAGCAACTCCGTTGCTTGGTAGTTAATGGACAATAATTTCAACCTTAGTGTGTTGGTTATCGAGTCAACATCTAAGATTGATCGTACTACCTAGTCCATTTTTCCTGGTGTACTCTTCGATCAATGAGTTAGGATTTTGTCAATCCTCGCTTATTTGATCATATCGTCTTTCCTGAAAAGCAAGATTGTTCTCGAGCTTAGTGACATATCGGTGGTTCGTGATTTTCCAAATATCTTCTCGGAAGTATCACCAGGTTGTCACCTGACCGCTATGTTGAGCTCGTGATCAAATGGTTTTCCTATAAACCACTCTTTCTCCAAGAACATGTGTTGGATATCCCTAAGCTAGTTGGTTGAGCTAGACAACAACTTGAAGAGTTGGAAGGTAAAAGCTTTTCTTAACTTAGTTCATCTCTAAGGGATATCTTGTGTGTGTGTGTGTGTGTGTGTGTGTGTGTGTGTGTGTTGAAGAAAGATGACATTTTCATCGATTGATCCTCGTGATCAATTGTCGGTGCTATTGTCGTAACCAATCTTTGATTTGAGTATGGGCTAATGTCAAATCAAATTAGAACCAACGATATTCATAATGTTGTCTTACTCGTGGTTGTTTCCTCGATCATACACCATTATATCTTTGGGTCTGACCAATGCTATCACCTTGTTCACATAGTCGTGGAATTCCATTTTATGGAGATCTTGATGAATTATTGTTGAGCCCATCGACAACATCTTTATCTTCTCCATGATTTTGTTGGACATCAAGCTAGTGTTGGAAACTTGTGTAAGCATTTCTTCGTGTTTCGTTCATGAAGCATATGTTTGATGAAAGAAGTGACTACCTCCGGTTCACGTGCAATTGGTGAAAGTTGCTGCCGTGAATCCGAGAAAGTTAGTTTTGCTTCCTATGGAATCATCCCAAGTCAGTCATGCATATGTGCGAAGTATTCTGTGGTCTGGAGACTTGCAACCTTCATTCTATATGTGTCCCTAGCACACCAAGCCACTGATTGATTTGTTCAAGGAGAAGAAGTTCCTTCTTAAGAGCTAGACTTACGCAAGGACTTCGATATCCTCGATGATGGTTCCCCACCTGAACTCGGTAGTGTTTTATTATAAGACTACTACGTGGTCATGCTTGTCTTGCACAGCGTGTTCACGGGTTTGTAGCAGAACCAGCTCATGTTTTGGAGCGTGCAATCGTAGTTCATCTCCCGAGAATCTCGCAACATCATCTCGTTGATTTATGTTGCAACTCTTCTTTTCAGACATGTTGAGTCTGAAGTATCCTGTTACTAACCAGATCTGAATCTCAGGCAGATATGATGGTTGGAACGTTCCAACATTTGCATTTTTTTCCCTAGCTTGCACCACCATTGTGCCATTTTCCCATGGGCTGCCCTCCTCAGTAATTGCTGTTTAGGATCATCTTCAAAAGTGGTCCTACCATGGGTCCCATCCATCTCCGATGATAGGCAAAAATCACCCATTACGTTGTCTTCAACAAGGTAATCCACATCTTTCGTTCTAGTCCGAGTATGCCATTCTTCCGAACTCCTTCAAATGATCAATTATGATTTTCCTTAGGCTGGTATAGAGAGTTTCAATGATCTCTATATCAAAAGTAATTCTTTTTGTCACTTAAGAGAAATTCTACGAGTCACCTTCCCCAAGGTGCCCCGTTATGGGATCATGGTAATTGTTTCCTCGCTACTTGGAAACCCTCGTCAAATTGTTTCTGCCGTCCCTCCTGTTACATGTTTTGCCTATCAGCTCCAGAGATGTTTCTACGTCTCATTCCGTGAGTTGATCTTGTGATCACTAATATGATCCTAAGTTGCTCGAACCTCAAGAAGATTGGTTCTTCTAAAATTCTCCCTTTCTTATCGTTATCATGTTGGATGAAGTTCTCAAAGCAAGATGTCAAGATCAAGATGATGATCGAATCAATGTTCTTATGAAGTGCAACCTGGATCGTGAAGATCGTGTTAGCTAGTGTCCCCTCTGTCTTCTTACCTCACGTATTGAATCTCGGGATGAGATTCTTGTTTAGTGGGGGTGAGTTGTCACATCCCTAGTTCTGGTCTGCTCTGGGTTAGCTAGTCTTGTGTCGCATCATGTTTAAATTTCTCTCAAGTTGAAATGGGGATTGCTCAAACCCTAGCACGAGATCAAATCAACTAGGTTCAAATAAGAATATTCTCAATGAACCCAAAATGCCCTTCAGAAAAGTTCATCATTTTTGGATTGGTTTAAAACCTCTGCAAAAAATGGTGCACATATCTCTAGGTCATTCCTGGATTTTTGAATTAAATCATATTGTATTTGACTTTGGGCATTTAAACACTATAAATAATTTAAATGCTCACATAATGCTGAAATTAAATGTGGGCCACTGGAATAATCCAGAGAGTGTCCACAAATTATTCCAGCATTTTACAAAATGCTTTAGTATTTTTACTAAAGCCAAAACAGCAGCAGAAAAAAAATAGAAAACATAAACTAAAAGAGAGCGAGAGAGAGAGAGAGGAAACCTTACCTCTGCAGCCCACCTGGCGGCCCAGCCAACCGGCCCAGCCCACCAGGGGCATACCTGTCTTCAACCTCTGCCTACTGGCAGAGGCGAGGCCGAGCACGGCGCCCACGCGGGCCGGCACGCAGCTGCCTGCCTGGCCCTCCCTGGCCAGCGCGACGCTAGGGATCGCCACCCCGTGCCCATCTGGAACCCGCTGACCCCCTCCCTCTCGCTCCCTCGCTCTCCCCCTCATGGCCGAAGCCGCCATGGCCACCACCAAGAACCACCGCGGCCAGCCACTCCCTCGCTCCATCTCCGCTTCCCTGAGCTCCGTATCATCTCCAGCTTCATCCTCGACGAGCCAAGCCTCGCCGGACGCCCTGCAACGCCGGCTCCATCGTCTTCCTCTTCCACGGGCACCGAAGGTCGTCGTCGTCGATTCGCCGGAACCCGTACCTCCCCGGCCTCGAAGTATGCGCCAAAATAATCGCCGTGAGCCCCTCTACCGAACCACTCTCTCCCCGCGCCCGTTTGCTCCTCCTAGCTGCTGTTCCCGTGAGCACCGAGCTCCGGCCACCGCCATGGCCAGCGCACTCCACGCTCCCGAGCTCCTCCGCTCGCCCCAGTAGCACCCTCCTGCTCGCCGCGTCCCCAGGAGACGAGCGCGCTAACTACTTCGATTCGCCGTGACCTGTAGCCCACGCCCGCTCGAAGCCGTACCTCGGTCGCCGCCGCGAGCTTGTTCCGGTGAGCTCAGGCCACCCCGCGCCCTCCCGCGTGCCTCCCCTGGATGCGCGAGAGCGCCAGCAGCCCATAGGAACAAGCCGCACCCCCAGCCGATGCCTGTAGCGCCGCCCCGACCAACTCCGGCAAGTTCCCGCCGCTGCTGTGGTCGCCGGCGTCACCTGCTGACGTGGCGCCGGTTAATTAGCGTTAATGACCCAGCTAACCACCCCTAGAGCCACTGCCATGTGGGCCCAGTGCCTAAACTAGTTAGTTTAATTTCTCTGTTAGATTAGCACTAATCACAGTGGGCCCCGCCTGTCAACTTTGACTTGACCACGTCAGCTTTGACCGGGTCCCATATGTCAGCCTCTGTAGCTGACTCCGTGTCACTGACCAGTGGACTCCACTGGTCAGGTTTGACCTGGACCGAGTCAGTTGACCTGCTGATGTCACCCTGACACAATGCTGATGCAGTATTTGATTTCTGGATTTAAAATAATTCAGAAACTCCAGAAAATAGTACAAACTTCTACATAGAAAATAATCTATAACTCCAATGGAAATAAGTTATATATGAAAAATGATCAGAAAAATATGAAGAATCTGTTTATGCCATGATCATGCATGTTTGAACAATTTAACCTCACTGAATAGGACAAACGATGATTAGGGAAATTTATGAAATAACATTTGGAGTTGGAATTTGATCTTGTTTGAGTTCCACTTCAATTAACTTGGCTAGTTATTGCATTAGGTGAATTCAGTACCTTAATATGACATGTCATTCATGTGAATGTGAATTGCATTGATTGTGTTCCTTCTTTGCTAGTCGGTGGTTGTTCGCCCTCAGTAGACGTATGTTCCGATGACACTGATAAAGAGCTATATACTATCTTCAGAAGTGCCAGGCAAGCAAAACCCCCTTGTTCATTCTGATACAATCCCACTCTCTCGCTTCTGCTCTCTTTTAGTACATTAGGACAACAACGATTCAACTGTTACATGCTGCGGTAGTTGAACCCCTTTCTCTGCATGACCTGTCATTGCCACAAGAATAGATGGAACCCACTAGCATGAGTAGGAGTTGTTTGAGCCCTAATGTGCCTACTCATTCATGCTTGTTTGTCATGCACCTCATCGCTTCATAGCTTGAGTCAGTCTGATTCTTCAGGATGAATCGAGGTGTGTGAACATGTCCTCTTGTGTGAGCTAAGTGTGTGAACACGATTTGGTAAAGGTAGCGGTGAGAGACCATGTAGGAGTACATGGTGGGTTGTCTCATTGAAACCGTCCTCGAAACCGAGTTACGTGTTTGTGATCCATGAACAGTTACTACCACACATTGGGTTTGATAATTTCGACCCTCTCGACTTATTAATCAAGTCGATCTCTATCCAGAGTTGCAACTAGTTTACGGTGTTTATAGGTACTGTTAGTAGTCTACCAAGTGGCACCAGTGCAGGTGGGCTTGGGACGGACTAAACACAAGGGCCGGTGTACCAAGTGGCACCCGGATGGTGGGCTTGGGAACCCTGCACACATCGTTTGGGCCCGTGAGCGACACCCCGGTCGGATCTCCTTGCGGATGGAACTCGAATAGGCGATAAACCTGGACGAGAGACTTGTGTGGTTAGTCAGGTCGTGGCCGACACCCTCGCTGGGCTTCCGCTTGAAGGTTGCCGAGTACATGTCTTGTAAACGGTGATAAGTGGTGAGAGCGTGTGTGAAGAAGTACACCCCTGCAGGGTTAACATTATCTATTCGAATAGCCGTGTCCATGGAAAAGGACTTCTGGGTTGCCTGTACAGTTCATAGACAAGTGAAAGTGGATACTCTAAAATGCGCAAGATAACCGTGAGTGCTATGGATGGCGTTCTCGTAGGGAGACGGGAGCGGATCCATAGTGGTGTATTGATTTGGTGAATATGTGGACTCGTGTGCGCCACCTCAAAAGAGTTACTTGCAGTCGTAGTACAGGATAGCCACTGAGTCAAAGCTGGCTTGCTGCAGTTAGACCCCACCATCCCCTTTGTTGATAATGATGCATATGTAGTTAGATCTGATGTAAGTCTTGCTGGGTACATTTGTACTCACGTTTTCTTAATTTATGTTTTTGCAGAGAGACGTCAGTCTTGCTAGTAGTTCCGTGTGGACTTCGACGTTTAGCTTGATACCTCAGCTACGATCTTGTACCCTTGGGAGGGTCTTGTAGATAGTCAGGCTTCTCAGCCTTCTTCATTTGTAGTTGTCTGTACTCAGACAAGTTAAGCTTCCCCATGTGCTTGTTGCTTGTATGCTCTGTATGTTGGGTCACGAGACCCATGTTTGTAATATCTTGGTTCCTCGGAGCCTAATGGATAAATACTTGAGTCGTAGAGTTATGTTGTGATGCCATGTTGTATTTACACATATCAAGCATATTGTGTGTATGACTGAAATGCTTGGTATGTGTGGGATCCGACAACCTAGTTGTTTATCCTTGGTAGCCTCTCTTATGGGGAAATGTAGTCTTGTGCTTCCATGAGCCATAGTAGTCCGCTATAGCCCGGTTCACCGGAGTCCTGCTAGCCCGGCACTACTGCTCCGGAACACTTGACTGGCCGGCGTGTGATTCACTTCGTTCATGTGTCTATCCCTTCGGGGAAATGTCACGCGGTGACATCCGGAGTCCTGCCTAGCCTGCTACAGCCCGGGTTCCCGGAGTCCTGTTAGCCCAGTGCTACAGCCCGGATTCGCACGCTGCTGACCGACATGCTCGATGTTGATTCATGTATGCCTGTCCCCGTAAGTTAGTGCCACTTTGGGTTCACGACTAGTCATGTTGGCCCGGGTTCTCTGTCATATGGATGCTAGCAACACTATCATATACGTGAGCCAAAGGCGCAAACGGTACTGGGCCATGGTAAGGCGACACCCGTGGGAATACCGTGCTTGAGGCCGCAAAGTGATATGAGGTGTTACGGGCTAGATCGGTGTGACTTAGAATCGGGGTCCTGAGACGTCCTTGGTCTCAGGTCAGGGCTAATGGCGGCTGAGGTATGCGCGGGGTCGGGCCCTGCCGACGTAGAACACACGCAAGTAGGAGGGAAGAATGCGAATTCAAAGCAAATATTACAAGCCATAAGTCGTTTCACAACGTCAAACACAAAGTTTAAACGCCTCCACGAGGCATGGTGCATGTTGCAGGGATTAAAAACAGAGTAGGAGCTGCGAAGGGATCACTCTCCTGTGGCGCCCCCCACGTCCCGAGGCCACGGAGCTAGCGGCACCACGCCCAGGCAAGGTGTTGAAGGCGCGAAACTTCCCCAGCAGGGCCTCGACTCGGCCTTTCACGGCCTCGGCGGCGGCAGCGGCAAGGTCGCTGCTCACGGGCTCCAGCAGGCCGTCAAGATTGACGCCGGGGTCGCGATGGTAGACGTGGCTGAGGATACGCGTCAGCGCTGCAGAAGACAGGGCGCGCGCCTCGGCCTCGGCCGTGGGGCCAAGGCCGTCCGCGACATCTTCAAGTGCTCGGACCAAGAAAGGAAGCAGCTCGGTGGGGCCGTCCTCTGCACCAGCCAACAGCTTCTCCAGGCCACCCTCGTAGAGCATCTTCAACGCGGCGCGCGCCTTCTCCTCCAACTGGGCGAAGGCCACCCGATCCTCATCCAGGATCTTTGCCTTCCTGTCGAGCTCCATCCTCTCCGCTTTCAGCGACTGCTCCAACATCTCCAACCGGCCACGGCAGCCATCAAGTTCAGCGTCCCGGTCCCTGACGGCGGCCTCCCGAGCCTTCATCTCCTTCTCCTTCTCCTGGCGGCCGCGGACCTCCTTGGCGAGCTCGTCGCGCAGGCCTTGCAGCTCGGCCTCCAGCGCCTTGCAGCGGTCCCGGCGCTTGTGGCCGCCAGTATGGCATCATGAGCGGCCCTGGCTCGGGCGAAGCGGCTTGCTTCTCCCCATCAGAGGCCGACGCGGCTTGGCTCAGCACCGCTCAGACGGAGGCAGCAGAGCGGGCCCAGCTTGAAGCCTGCTCCAGGCGCCCGGCCACCAGGCGGGGATCAGCGTTCCGGGGATCCTCTTGCAGCCGGCTCAGCTCGCTGGCAGCTTGATCCAGGATGGCTGAAGAATCAGAAGAAACTGTAGCCGGCGGAGCGGGTGTAGAAGACAGCAGCGTGATCACGGCTTGGGAAGAAGGAGCCCCCTGGGCCTTGGGCACCTCAGCAACAACGTCAAGCCCAGGCACCTCCGAAGTCAACGGGACCACGGGGGCTGACTCACCTCCAGGGTGCCCCTGCTGGGCTCGCGAGGATGACCGGGCAGGGGAGGCGCGAGCTTCGTTGCCTCCTTTCCCCGCAGGTGGAGCCACAGCCACGGCAGGCGAACCCGCCTCAAGCAGGGCCACGGAAGCCCCCTTCGGCCTCTTCGCTGCAGTTGCCGACCTGGCCAAGAGAATACAGACGTCAGGCCCCATCGGCAGAAGCAAAGCAAAACACGGATCGAGCACTTACTGGTCGCTGCCCGCGGACTCAAGCAGCTTCCGACCGAACTTGAATCCTGAAAGCCTGCAGCTAGGGTGAGCCTTGGGAGCCCCGGAAGCGGTAGGCGCGTCGGGAAGGCCGGAGCTGGCCTCAGACTGCGCCGGAGTCAGAGCGGACCCCACGGGAACCAGCCTCGACCTGCCCTTCCTCGGGACCAGGGGAGAATCATCCCCTCCTCGCCTGGCATCGGCCTCATCATTGTCCGGCATGGAGCGAAGAGCGCGGGACCTGCGCCGAGGGAAGGAGTCGCCCGACTCCTCGCCAGGCACCTCGAAGCCAAAACCTTCTCCTTCCACCTCCTCTTCTTCCTCCTCGCTCCCGCTGGAGTTGCTGGAGGAAACGTTCACCGTCGCCAACATCGCCAGATCCTCGGGAGCCCCGGCGGGCACCAGCCCCTCACCATTGAAGGTGGGCATGGTGCTCACCACTCGCTCCCAGTCATCGCGAAGGAACAGGGCGATGGGAGCGCCCTCCGGCATCGCCACGCCCCCCCACCAAGGAATGGAGAGCCGCGGCCAGGTCTTCGTCGGGGAGGGCCTCGGAGGTCAGGCGAAGGTCGTCGCGTGCCTCCCCCAGCCTCCACAGCGGAAGCGAATGTTCCCGGAGCGAAGCCACCCGATGTTCCAGGAACTCCCTCAGGAGCGTGGCCCCGGTCAGCTTCGCCGCCCCCAGGTTGGCTGGCCACAGGTCCGCGTCTATCCTCTTCAGCAACATCTTCGCGCGAGAATCGACGAGCTTCGCGTGAGACCATGCATCAACGGCCTCGAGCTGCCCCAACGGCAGCGTCGGTCGGGGATGGATGCGCCCAACGTCCACCATGACGCACTTGCTCCTGAAGCCTTCAATCCTCTTCCCGGGCTTGGAGATGGAGTTGGAGCTGGAGTATGCGACGAAGCTCGCGCACGCAGTAACAGAGCCACGGGAGACCCGGTGGGAAAAGTAATGGCGCAGCAAAGCCACCGAGGGTTTTATCCCAACGTGAGCCTCACAATAGTAGGCGAAAATCGCCAGGAGAAGAACAGAGTTTGGGGTGGAGATGCAGAGCTTGCAAGTTGTACTGGCGGAGGACAATGAAGAAGAACTCGGAAAAAGGAGGGACCAGACCGGCGATAATGGCGCTCATGAAGAACGGGTAGAAGGGTCTCCCTTGGCCTTCAGGCTGATCGGAGCCGGCCTTGAGCACAGTCGCTCCCTTGTTGCCCTGCGCCACCGTCCTCTGGCGCATGAGGGCGAGATTCTTCGCCGACACAGTCGGAGGCTCCAGAGCCGGGAGGTACCAGGCCTCAGTCGGGGTCTTGCGAGGCGCCATGGCTTGTAGGATGGGAAGGATTGAGATAGATCTGGAGGATTTCGGAAGCAAGAAGGAGAAGGGCGAGAAAGGGGATCTGGAGCAAGACGAGCTAGAACAAGTACCAAGTCTGGCCCGGGCCTCCTTTTTGTCAAAAGGGCAGTTGCCGAGGCGTCATGGGGAGGCAGAGACACCCACGACCAATCAATCGCCACGCGGCGCCCAAGGCCGTAGGCTGTTGGAGCCCGCGACGCCTCGCACTTGCCCCTTCGCTTCTCTGCTAAGCCAAGTCCGGGCGCGCCTTGGGCCCGGGGGCTACTGTCGGCGTTCTAGGAACGGGGGTCCCCAGACTTGCCTGCCCACGGCTTGCAGCGTGGCTCAAGTGGGGGCCCAGCACGGCCTAGCTTCATCAGCTCAAGCTCAAGACCCTCGCGAGGGGCCAAGCCTCACGGGGCGGACGACATGAACCTTCCTCAGGAGCAGCCTCGTCAGGCAGGCTCGCGAGGAGGCGGAGAGATCAAGGCAGGGTACCTCCCGAGGGTGCCCCATGACGCAAGCCATGACGATCAAGGCCAGGCGGGCGCCAGCCCGCGCAGTGTCCTCATTTCCCCTTTGGTGCAAAGGAGGCAAGCACAGGCCAAGGCATCAGGCAAAGGTTACCGCTTCGGTGCAACAAGACCAAGACTAGCAGAACGGCAGGATGGAGGTCATCGTGGAGCCCAGGACGGTGTCACCGTCAGAGCCTTTGGCATCCGAAGACCAACTTTAGTCAGGATAAGTGTATTAGATGTTCCCCTTCAAAATGGCCAATTGTTGGCACCCTTCTCGCTCATTATTTGGGAAGAGGCCCAGGGCCTCCCCCTATAAATAGAGCTAGCCACCACAAAGTAGAGGCATTTGGCATCTGGAAGAAACTCGCAGACAGAGCCCTAGAGAGAGAGACAGAGAGAGAGAGAGAGGCGACTGGACTCACCCAAGCAGTTCATCGCACCAGCTCAAGAACAGCCACTCGCGAGGCTGTTCTCCCGTTGTATTGTTCATCATCAGCCCCTGAGGCAATCCACCACACCACACACTGGAGTAGGGTATTACACCACACCGGTGGCCCGAACCAGTATAAACCTCGTGTCTTTGTGTTGTTCATCGTTCGTAGTTTGGATCCCTCGCAATCCATGCACGCATGAGCTGGTAGGGCAAAGATCTACGCGCACACCCCAGTGTTCGAACCTCAAGGGTCTGCCGGAACCCGAAATCCGACAATAACTTTATTATTGCCTCTAGGGCATATTTCCTTCAGTCTCCCACTTGCACTAGAGTCAATAATCTAGATTACACAGTAATGATTCTAACACCCATGGAGCCTTGGTGTTGATCATGTTTTGCTCATGGGAAAGGCTTAGTCGACGAGTCTGCAACATTCAGATCCGTATGTATCTTGCAAATTTCTATGTCTCCCACCTAGACTAGATCTCGGATGGAATTGAAGCGTCTCTTGATGTGCTTGGTTCTCTTGTGAAATCTGGATTCTTTTGCCAAGGCAATTGCACCAGTATTGTCACAAAAGATTTTCATTGGACCCGATGCACTAGGTATGACACCCAGATCGGATATGAACTCCTTCATCCAGACTCCTTCATTTGCTGCTTCTGAAGCAGCTATGTATTCCGCTTCACACGTAGATCCTGCCACGACGCTTTGCTTAGAACTGCACCAACTGACAGCTCGACCGTTCAATATAAACACGTATCCAGTTTGCAATTTAGAATCGTCTGGATCAGTGTCAAAGCTTGCATCAACGTAACCATTTACGATGAGCTCTTTGTCACCTCCATAAACGAGAAACATATCCTTCGTCCTTTTCAGGTACTTCAGGATGTTCTTGACCGCTGTCCAGTGATCCACTCCTGGATTACTTTGGTACCTCCCTGCTAAACTTATAGCAAGGCACACATCAGGTCTCGTACACAACATTGCATACATGATAGAGCCTATGGCTGAAGCATAGAGAACATCTTTCATTTTCTCTCTATCTTCTGCGGTGGTCGGGCATTGAGTCTTACTCAACTTCACACCTTGTAACACAGGCAAGAACCCTTTCTTTGCTTGATCCATTTTGAACTTCTTCAAAACTTTGTCAAGTTATGTGCTTTGTGAAAGTCCAATTAAGCGTCTTGATCTATCTCTATAGATCTTGATGCCCAATATGTAAGCAGCTTCATCGAGGTCTTTCATTGAAAAACTCTTATTCAAGTATCCCTTTATGCTATCCAGAAATTCTATATCATTTCCAATCAGTAATATGTCATCCACATATAATATCAGAAATGATACAGAGCTCCCACTCACTTTCTTGTAAATACAAGCTTCTCCAAAAGTCTTCACAAAACCAAATGCTTTGATCACACTATCAAAGCGTTTATTCCAACTCCGAGAGGCTTGCACCAGTCCATAAATGGATCGCTGGAGCTTGCACACTTTGTTAGCTCCCTTTGGATCAACAAAACCTTCTGGTTGCATCATATACAACTCTTCTTAAATAAATCCATTAAGGAATGTAGTTATGTTTATCCATTTGCCAGATTTCATAAAATGCGGCAATTGCTAACATGATTCGGACAGACTTAAGCATAGATACGAGTGAGAAAATCTCATCATAGTCAACACCTTGAACTTTGTCAAAAACCTTTTTTGACAAGTCTAGCTTTGTAAATAGTAACACTACTATCAGCATCCGTCTTCCTCTTGAAGATCAATTTATTTTCTATGACTTGCCGATCATTGGGCAAGTCAACCAAAGTCCACACTTTGTTCTCATACATGGATCCCATCTCAGATTTCATGGCATCAAGCCATCTTGCGGAATCTGGGCTCACCATCGCTTCTTCATAGTTCGTAGGTTCGTCATGGTCAAGTAACATGACCTCCAGAACAGGATTACCGTACCACTCTGGTGCGGATCTCACTCTGGTTGACCTACGAGGTTCAGTAACAACTTGATCTAAAGTTTCATGATCATCATCATTAACTTCTTCACTAATTGGTGTAGGTGTCGCAGAAACATATTTCTGTGATGAACTACTTTCCAATAAGGGAGCATGTACAGTTACCTCATCAAGTTCTACTTTCCTCCCACTCACTTCTTTCGAGAGAAACTCCTTCTCTAGAAAGGATCCATTCTTAGCAACTAATGTCTTGCCTTCGGATCTGTGATAGAAGGTGTACCCAACTGTCTCCTTTGGGTATCCTATGAAGACACATTTCTCCGATTTGGGTTTGAGCTTATCAGGATGAAACTTTTTCACATAAGCATCACAACCCCAAATTTTAAGAAACGACAACTTTTGTTTCTTGCCAAACCACAGTTCATACGGTGCCGTCTCAACAGATTTAGATGGTGCCCTTTTTAACGTGAATGCAGTTGTCTCTTAATGCATAACCCCAAAATGATAGTGGTAAATCGGTAAGAAACATCATAGATCGCACCATATCTAGTAAAGTACGATTACGAAGTTCGGACACACCATTACGCTGTGGTGTTCCGGGTGGCGTGAGTTGCGAAACTATTATGCATTGTTTCAAATGTAGACCAAACTCGTAACTCAAATATTCTCCTCCACGATCAGATCGTAGAAACTTTATTTTCTTGTTACGATGATTTTCAACTTCACTCTGAAATTCTTTGAACTTTTGAAATGTTTCAGACTTATGCTTCATCAAGTAGATATACCCATATCTGCTTAAATCATCTGTGAAGGTGACAAAATAACGATATCTGCCACGAGCCTCAACATTCATCGGACCACATACATCTGTATGTATGATTTCCAACAAATTTGTTGCTCTCTCCATAGTACCGGAGAACGACGTTTTAGTCATCTTGCCCATGAGGCACGGTTCGCAAGTACCAAGTGATTCATAATCAAGTGGCTCCAAAACTCCATCAGTATGGAGTTTCTTCATGCGCTTTACACCGATATGACCTAAACGGCAGTGCCACAAATAAGTTGCACTATCATTATCAACTCTGCATCTTTTGGCTTCAATATTATGAATATGTGTATCACTACTATCGAGATTCATCAAAAATAGACCACTCTTTAAGGGTGCATGACCATAAAAGATATTACTCATATAAATATAACAACCATTATTCTCTGATTTAAATGAATAACCATCTCGCATCAAACAATATCCAGATATAATGTTCATGCTCAACGCTGGCACCAAATAACAATTATTTAGGTCTAATACTAATCCCGAAGGTAGATGTAGAGGTAGCGTGCCGACCGCTATCACATCGACTTTGGAACCATTTCCCACGCGCATCGTCACCTCGTCCTTGGCCAATCTTCGCTTAATCCGTAGCCCCTGTTTCGAGTTGCAAATATTAGCAATAGAACCAGTATCAAATAACCAGGTGCTACTGTGAGCATTAGTAAGGTACACATCAATAACATGTATATCACATATACCTTTGTTCACCTTGCCATCCTTCTTATCCGCCAAATACTTGGGGCAGTTCCGCTTCCAGTGACCAGTCTGCTTGCAGTAGAAGCACTCAGTCTCAGGCTTAGGTCCAGACTTGGGTTTCTTCTCCTGAGCAGCAACTTGCTTGCTGTTCTTCTTGAAGTTCCCCTTCTTCTTCCCTTTGCCCTTTTTCTTGAAACTGGTGGTCTTATTGACCATCAACACTTGATGCTCCTTCTTGATTTCTACCTCCGCAGCTTTTAGCATTGCGAAGAGCACGGGGATCGTCTTATCCATCCCTTGCATGTTATAGTTCATCATGAAGCTCTTGTAGCTTGGTGGCAGTGATTGGAGAATTTTGTCAATGACGCTATCATCTAGAAGATTAACTCCCAGTTGAATCAAGTGATTATTATACCCAGACATTTTGAGTATATGTTCACTGACAGAACTATTCTCCTCCATCTTGCAGCTATAGAACTTATTGGAGACTTCATATCTCTCAATCCGGGCATTTGCTTGAAATATTAACTTCATTTCCTGGAACATCTCATATGGTCCATGACGTTCAAAACATCGTTGAAGCCCCGATTCTAAGCCGTTAAGCTGGTGCACTAAACTATCAAGTAGTCATCATATTGAGCTAGCCAAACGTTCATAACGTCTGAATTTGCTCCTGCAATAGGTCTATCACCTAGCGGTGCATCAAGGACATAATTCTTCTGTGCAGCAATGAGGATAATCCTCAGATCACGGATCCAATCCGCATCATTTCTACTAACATCTTTCAACTTTGCTTTCCCAAGGGACGCATTAAAATTCAACGGAACAACAGCACGGGCCATCTATCTACAATCAACATAGACAAGCAAGATCCTATCAGGTACTAAGTTCATGATAAATTTATTCAATTAATCATATACTTAAGAACTCCCACTTAGATAGACATCCCTCTAATCCTCTAAGTGATCACGTGATCCAAATCAACTAAAACATGTCCGATCATCCGGTGAGATGGAGTAGTTTCAATGGTGAACATCAGTATGTTGATCATATCTACTATATGATTCACACTCGACCTTTCGGTCTCCGTGTTCCGAGGCCATATCTATTATATGCTAGGCTCGTCAAGTTTAACCTGAGTATTCCGCATGTGCAACTGTTTTGCACCCGTTGTATTTGAACGTAGAGCCTATCACACCCGATCATCACGTGGTGTCTCAACACGAAGAACTTTCGCAACGGTGCATACTCAGGGAGAACACTTATACTTTGATAATTTAGTGAGGGATCATCTTATAATGCTACCGTCAATCAAAGCAAGATAAGATGCATAAAAGATAAACATCACATGCAATCAATATAAGTGATATGATATGGCCATCATCATCTTGTGCTTGTGATCTCCATCTCCAAGCATCGTCATGATCACCATCGTCACCAATAGCGACACCTTGATCTCCATCGTAGCATCGTTGTCGTCTCGCCAATCTTATGCTTCTCGACTATCGCTACCGCTTAGTGATAAAGTAAAGCATTACAGGCGATTGCATTGCATACAATAAGCGACAACCATATGGCTCCTGCCATTGCCGATAACTCGGTTACAAAACATGATCATCTCATACAATAAAATTTAGCATCATGCCTTGACCATACCACATCACAACATGCCCTGCAAAAACAAGTTAGACGTCCTCTACTTTGTTGTTGCAAGTTTTTACGTGGCTGCTATGGGCTTAGCAAGAACCATTCTTACCTACGCATCAAAACCACAACGATAGTTTGTCAAGTTGGTGCTGTTTTAACCTTCGCAAGGACCGGGCGTAGCCACACTTGGTTCAACTAAAGTTGGAGAAACTGACACCCGCCAGCCACCTGTGTGCAAAGCATGTCGGTAGAACCATCCTCACGTAAGCGTACGCGTAATGTCGGTCTGGGCCGCTTCATCCAACAATACTGCCGAACCAAAGTATGACATGCTGGTAAGCAGTATGACATATATCGCCCACAACTCACTTGTGTTCTACTCGTGCATATGACATCTACGCATAAAACAAGGCTCGGATGCCACTGTTGGGGAACGTAGTAATTTCAAAAAAATTCCTACGCACATGCAAGATCATGGTGATGCATAGCAACGAGAGGGGAGAGTGTTGTCTATGTACCCTCGTAGACCGAAAGCGAAAGCGTTTAGCACAACACGGTTGATGTAGTCGTACGTCTTCACGATCCGACCGATCAAGTACCAAACGCACGGCACCTCCGAGTTCAGCACACGTTCAGCCCGATGACGTCCCTCGAACTCCGATCCAGCCGAGTGTTGAGGGAGAGTTTCGTCAGCACGACGGCGTGGTGACGACGTTGATGCTCTACCGACGCAGGGCTTCGCCTAAGCACCACTACAGTATTATCAAGGTGGACTATGGTGGAGGGGGGCACCGCACACGGCTAAAAGATCAAACAGATCAATTGTTGTGTCTATGGGGTGCCCCTGCCCCCGTATATAAAGGAGCAAGGGGGAGGTCGGCCGGTCCTCTATGGCGCGCCCCCAAGAGGGGAATCCTACTAGGACTCCAAGTCCTAGTAGGTTTCCACGTAAAGGGAGAGAGGGGAAGGAAGGAGAGGAGAGGAGAAGGAAGGCGCGCCCCTCTCTAGTCCAATTCGAACCAGAGGGGGAGGGGGCGAGCGGACAGCCCTGGCCGCCCCTCTCCCTCTCTCCACTAAGGCCTATCGAGGCCCATTAGTTCCCCCGGGGTTACCAATAACCCTCCGGCACTCCGGTTTAATCCGAAACTTCTCCAGAACACTTCCGATGTCCGAATATAGTCGTCCAATATATCAATCCTCATGTCTCGACCATTTCGAGACTCCTCGTCATGTCGGTGATCACATCCGAGACTCCGAACAACCTTTGGTACATCAAAAGATATAAACTCATAATATAACTGTCATCATAACGTTAAGCGTGCGGACCTACGGGTTCGAGAACTATGTAGACATGACCGAGACACGTCTCCGGTCAATAACCAATAGCGGAACCTGGATGCTCATATTGGCTCCTACATATTCTACGAAGATCTTTATCGGTCGAGACCGCATAACAACATACGTTGTTCCTTTGTCATCGGTATGTTACTTGCCCGAGATTCGATCATCGGTATCTCAATACCTAGTTCAATCTCGTTACGGAAAGTCTCTTTACTCGTTCCGTAATACATCATCCCGCAACTATCTCATTAGTTGCAATGCTTGCAAGGCTTAAGTGATGTGCATTACCGAGAGGGCCCAGAGATACCTCTCCGACAATCGGAGTGACAAATCCTAATCTTGAAATACGCCAACCCAAAAAGTACCTTCGGAGACACCTGTAGAGCACCTTTATAATCACCCAGTTACGTTGTGACGTTTGGTATCACACAAAGTGTTCCTCCGGTAAATGGGAGTTGCATAATCTCATAGTCATAGGAACATGTATAAGTCATGAAGAAAGCAATAGAAACATACTAAACGATCGTGTGCTAAGCTAACGGAATGGGTCATGTCAATAACATCATTCTTCTAATGATGTGATCCCGTTAATCAAATGAAAACTCATGTTAATGGCTAGGAAACATAACCATCTTTGATCAACGAGCTAGTCAAGTAGAGGCATACTAGTGACACTCTATTTGTCTATGTATTCACACATGTATTATGTTTCCGGTTAATACAATTCTAGCATGAATAATAAACATTTATCATGATATAAGGAAATAAATAATAACTTTATTATTGCCTCTAGGGCATATTTCCTTCACCCGGGTCTACTTTCCATCATATAAGTTTCCGATCTACAATTTGAGTTTCCTATTTACTTTCTTTGCAATCTTTTACTTTCCGTTCCATAAACCAAAAATACTAAAACTATTACTTTACCGTTTATCCATCTATATCAGATCTCACTTTGCAAATAACCGTCAAGGGATTGACAACCCCTTTATCGCGTTGGGTGAAAGTTGGTCTTTGTTTGTGCAGCTATTCGGTGGCTTATGCGTTATCTCCTACTGGATTGATATGTTAGTTCTCAAAACTGAGGGAAATACTTACTCTACTTTGCTGCATCACCCTTTTCTCTTCAAGGGAAAAACCAACGCAAGCTCAAGAGGTAGCAGGAAGAATTTCTGGCGCCGTTGCCTGGGAGATCTACGCCAAGCCGAGACATACCAAGTACCCATCATAAACTCTCATCCCTCGCATCAGTATTTGCCATTCGCCTCTCGTTTTCCTCTCCCCCACTTCAAAAACGATTTTTGAAAAGATTTGCCTTTTTTCGCCCCTCTTCCATTGTCTTCTTTGCTTGCCTTTATGTCTTACTTGCCTCGTTTTCTTGTTTGGTTGGAATAATTGTGTATTTATTGCAAAGAGAACCTAAGGTTTATGGATCTTCATCCACTTGCTAATCTTTCTAAGATATCCAATTATGATGAACCAATTGCTAGTGAGTTGAGTGAAGTAGATTATCTTTATGAAGTTTTGCTTGAAATTCCTGAATCTAAAAATTGTGATGAATAAATTTATGAAGTGATTCATGATAGCTCCTTGAATAAAAAGCATGATTGCAACGATTTTACTATAAATTCTATTGATGTCAATTGTGCTAATATTATGCAAAACTCTAAGCTGGGGATGCTAGTTTTGCTATGTCCACTACTTGTTGCAATGATAATGATTGGGGTGATTCTTCTTATGTTCTCGAAAATTTATTTAAGCCCCATGATGAATATGAGATTGGCAATAGTGTTTGCAATAATATTGAAAGCGGGTTTGGAAGAGTGTCAACTTTAGATCCCGCATATTTGGAGCATGTTCAATCTTATGAAATTTTTGATAAAAGTGGGTTTGGAGAGGTCATGACTTTAGTTAATGTTAATCTCACTATTTTGGAAGAGTGTCAACTTCGCATGCATGTGGATCATGTTGAGAATATGTTATGTGATAGCTATATTTTTGAATTTCTTATGATCCTACATGTAATTATTATGAGAGAGGAAAATATGGTTGTAGAAATTTTCATGCTACTAAATTACCTCTCATTATGTTGAGATTCCTTTTGTTTCTTTCTTCTTCCTTGCATGTGGTAGTTTTTGCTTGCCTTGATAATTTGTTTGCTTATAAAATGCCTATGCATAGGAACTATGTTAGACTTAGATGTGTTTTTCATGTGTTTTATGATGCTCTCTTTGTGCTTCAATTCTTCTCTTTTATGTGAGCATCATCGAAATTATCAATGCCAAGCTAAAAGGCTTTAAAGAAAAGCGCTTGTTGGGAGACAACCCAATATTTTTATTCCCTGTTTTTAAATAAATATTTCATCTAGCCTCTGGTTAGATGTGGTTTTATGTTTTAATTAGCGTTTTTGCCAAGTAAGACCTTTGGGATGGCTTACGGTGATAGTTGATTTGATCTTGCTGAAAAACAGAAACTTTTGCTCCCAGGAAAATAATTTTCATAATTCACATAAGTGTGCTTTTGACCTGATTCTTTTTGCATAAGATTAATAAACAAATTGCTTAGGTCGTCCTAATTTTTCAGAAAATTTGGAGTTCTGAATATTCAAATATCCAGATTACTTTCTCGTTCTTACTGTTTTGACATATTCTATTTTTCGCGTGTTGTTTGCTGATTTTGATGCATCTATGGGTAGTATCGGGGGGTATGAACCATGGAAAAGTTGGAATACAGTAGATATTACACCAATATAAATAATGAATGAATTCACAACAGTACCAAAAGTGGTGATTTATTTTCTTATACTAACGAAGCTTATGAGATTTTCTGTTGAGTTTTGTGTTATGAAGTTTTCAAGTTTTGGGTAAGGATTTGATGGACTATGGAATAAGGAGTGGCAAGAGCCTAAGCTTGGGGATGCTCAAGGCACCCCAAGGTAATATTCAAGGACAACCAAGAGCCTAAGCTTGGGGATGCCTTAGAGCACGGCGGTGGTTTTTATTTTATAGAAATTGATGAACTCTCATACTTCACTTATATTATTTTGAGAGTCTATAAACAACATGGTAATTTTCTTTGGTTATAAAACTAGTCCTAATATGATAGGCATCCAAGAGGGATATAATAAAAACTTTCATATAAAGTGCATTGAATACTATGAGAAGTTTGATTCCTTATGATTATTTTGAGATATGTATATGGTGATATTAGAGTCATGCTAGTAAGTAGTTGTGAATTTGAGAAATACTTGTGTTAAGGTTTGTCAGTCCCGTAGCATGCACGTATGGTGAACTATTATGTAACGAAGTTGGAGCATGAGATATTTTTTGATTGTCTTCCTTATGAGTAGTACTTTGTTTCGATGACTAATAGAGTTTTGCAATAAGTATGTGAGTTATTTATGACTAATGTTGAGTCCATGGATTATACGCACTCTCACCCTTTCACCGTTGCTAGCCTCTTTTGTGCCGCGCAACATTCGTAGGTGCCATACACCCACCATATGCCTTCCTCAAAACAGCCACCATACCTACCTATTATGGCATTTTCATAGCCATTCCGAGATATATTGCCATGCAACTTTCCACCGTTCCATTTATTATGACACGCTCCATCATTGTCATATTGTTATGCATGATCATGTAGTTGACATCGTATTTGTGGTAAAGCCACCGTTCATCATTGTTTATACATGTCGCTCTTGATTCATTGCACATCTCGGTACACCGCCGGAGGCATTCACATAGAGTCATATTTTGTTCTAGTATTGAGTTGTAATTTTTGAGTTGTAAGTAAATAAAAGTGTGATGATCTTCATTATTAGGGCATTGTCCCATGTGAGGAAAAAAAGGAGAAAAGGCCAAAAAAAGAAGGCCCAAGAAAAAGAGAGAAAAAAAGAGAGAAGGGACAACTTTCCACCATAATCTTCATGATAGAGAGTCTCCTATATTGTCACTTTCATATACTAATAGGAATTTTTTATTATATAACTTGGCTTGTATATTCCAACGATGGGCTTCCTAAAAATGCCCTACGTCTTCATGAGCAAGCAAGTTGGATGCACACCCAATTAGTTTTCTTTTTGAGCTTTCATAAACTTATAGCTCTAGTGCATCCGTTGCATGGCAATCCCTACTCACTCACATTGATATCTATTGATGGGCATCTCCATAGCCCGTCAATACGCCTAGTCAATGTGAGACTATCTCCTTCTTTTTGTCCTCTCCACAACCACCTTCTATTCCACCTATAGTGCTATGTCCATGGCTCACGCTCATGTATTGCGTGAAAGTTGAAAAGGTTTGAGAACGCCAAAAGTATGAAACAATTGCTTGGCTTGTTGATAACCCACAAGTATAGGGGATCGCAATAGTTTTTCAGGGTAGAGTATTCAACCCAAATTTTTAGATTCAACACAAGGGGAGCTAAAGAATATTTGAAGATATTAGCAGCTGAGTTTTCAATTCAGCCACACCTGGAGATTAATTATCTGCAGCAAAGTGATTAGTAGCACAGTAGTATGATAGTTTTGATGATAGAAGTTGTAGCAATAGTAACGGTAACAGTGATAGTAGTGATATTGTAGCAGTAATGATAGCAATAGCAGTAGTAACTTAGCAAGAACAATATAAGATAAATTCGTAGGCATTGGGCGGTGACTCGTTGGATGATATTCATCATGAGACAGTTATAATCTAGGGCGATACTGCACTAGCTCCAGTTCAAAAATATAATGTAGGCATGTATTCCGTAAATAGTCATACGTGCTTATGGAAAGAACTTGCATGACATCTTTTGTCCTACCCTCTAGTGGAAACTAAGGGATATTAAGGCCTCCTTTTAATAGAGAATCGGAACAAAGCATTAGCACACGGTGAATACATGAACTCCTCAAACTACGGTCATCACCGGGAGTGGTCCCGACTATTGTCACTCCGGGGTTGCCAGATCATAACATGTAGTAGGTGACTATAACTTGCAAGATCGGATCTAGAACATGGATATAAAGGTGATAATATAAATGGTTCATATATGAAAACATGGCACCCGGGCCCAAAGTGACAAGCATTAAGCATGGCAAAGTCATAGCAACATCAATCTCAGAACATAGTGGATACTAGGGATCAGGCCCTAACAAAACTAACTTGATTACATGATGAATCTCATCCAACTCCTCACCGACCAGCGAGCCTAGGAAAGAATTACTCACTCTCGGTGGGGAGAATGATGGAATTGGCGATGGAGATGTGTTGGTGATGATGAAGATCGAAGATGCCCCTCTTCGGAGCCCCAACCGGACTCCAGATCTGGCCTCCCAATGAAGAACAGGAGATGGTGGCGGCTCCGTCTCATGAAACGCGATAATTATTTGTCCCTGATTTTTTCTGCAATAATGTGATTTTATAGCATCGGTTTCAGGGGCACCGGGGCCACCAGGTGGGCAGGCACGCCCTGTTGGGTTGTGCCCACCCAGGTGCCCCCCTCAGGTATCTCTTGGCTCCAGAATTCTCTTTATTGGTATAAAAATCCTTGCAAAGTTTTGTTCCATTCTGAAAACTTTTATTTCTGCACAAAAACAACACCATGGTAGTCTGCTGAAAACAGCGTTAGTCCGGGGTTAGTTTCATTCAAATCATGGAAATTAGGGTCCAAAACAAGAGGAAAAGCGTTAGGAAAAGTAAATACGTTGGAGACGTATCAACTCCCCTAAGCTTAAACCTTTGCTTGTCTGCTTGTCCTCAAGCAATTCAGTTGATAAACTGAAAGTGAAAAAAAAACTTTTACGAAGTCTTTTGCTCTTGTTTCATAAATAAGCATAAACAACACCCAGGTTTTTAGCAAGGATTATAACTAACCATGTCGACAATAACTCTTAAAAATTATATTAACTCATATCAATAACATAATCAACTAGAGAGCAATAATAAGATATCTCAAATAGCGACACATTGTCAAAACAACCATGATATAATATGACAATAGTGGTATCTCGCTAGCCCTTTCTGAGACCGCAAAACATAAATGCAGAGCACCCCCAAAGTTCAAGCGTCGACTAAACATTGTAATTCATGGTAGAAAAGATCCAGTCATGATGTACCCAACATTAGCTATACACAATGCATTAGCATGACAACAGTGCTCTCAGGTTCTGGCGCTTATTTGAGAAGGTGATGACACAATATAAAAGTAAATTGATAGTCCCTTCGCGGAGGGAAGCAGTGATTTGCAAAGGTGCCAGAGCTTAAGTTTTTAAAACAGAGGTAAATGATATTTTGAGACATGCACCCTTCTCATTCACTTCACGACTATCATTTATCAATATCTTCCATGCTAAACACGCTAGTGGTAGTTCACAAGCAGAAATGTAAAGGTTATGACTCCATTGGGAGTTTTTGTTTGATTGTTTGTAAGCTCTTTTATTTTTGCAGGTTGGGACTAGGCATCCCTATTACCGACCTTTTCTCGTGCGATGGCGAGTGAATAAACACTCGACCTGAGAATAACCCGCTTAGCATGGAAGATAACGACTACCTCCTGTCGTTCCATGAACGATCCAGGCACACAAAAAGGATATTTATTTGAAGTTTTTAGAGTTGGCACATGCAAATTTACTTAGGACGGCAGGGTAATACCGCATATAGGTAGGTATGGTGGACTCATCTGGAATAACTCGGGTTTCAGGTTTTTGATGTATAAGCAGAGTTCCCACTTAGTACAGGTGAAGGCTAGCAAATAGGTTGAGAAGCGGCCAGCTAGAGAGCAACAATGGTCATGAACATGCATTATGCATAAGTAACATTGGATACTAGCATGAGTAGGATATGAACACCATGAACATAAATATCATAGAGGCTATGTTGGTTTTGATTCAACTACATGCATGAACATGTGCCAAGTCAAGCCAATTGAACATTCAGAGGAGGATACCATATCAACATACTACATCACAATCATTTTAACGCAATGTTTATATCCAAGATAAGTCATTATTCACTCCTAGCTACTTATGCATGGCATGAGAAACTATAATCTCCAATTGCCATTGCAAACATGTTTGATCATAATAGGCTGAATCATGGATACTAGGTTAAACATATTTACAAAAACAGAACAAGTCGAGTTCATACACGTTTCTCTCTACCACGACCAGTTCATCTAATATCGTCATTATTGCCTTTCACTTGCACGACCGAACGATTTGAAATAATAATAGTGCAAGAGTGCCGTGGACTAAGCTGGAATCTGCAAACATTTTATTCAAGGGGAGAAGACAAGGTAATATGAGCTGTTTGTTAGATCAACAATGCAAATGGTAGCCACTCAACATTTTCATCGTGGTCTTCTCCTTGGTATGACACGATAAAAAGAAAAAGAAATTCAGAGAAACACACTGAAATATTTTTGGAGTTTTTGGTTTTTTTTTCGAAAGCAAGCAACCGAAAAAAGGAAAAGCAAAAACGAGAAAAACTATTTACACGGGAAAGCTCCCAACAAGTAAAAGAAGAACAAGGAAATCTTTTTGGGTTTTATTTTTAGTACTACACCAATTTAAACTAGGTAAAAAATTCGAAAAGAAGCAAGAAACATATTTTTGGGATTTTCTCAAAGTTTTTCAAACACAAAAGAAGAAAGCAGGAAAAAATAATTTAAGCATGGATGATACAATGAAAAGTATGGACACTGACATCTGGAATGAAATGTGTGAACATGAATGTAATGTTAGTGGGAATACGTACTCCCCCAAGCTTAGGCTTTTGGCCTAGCTTGGTAAGCAATCAGTATCCTGGATGGTAGTTGGTGTCGTAGCTCACGGAGGCTCTTGGTGTTGATGCCTCGACCTGCCATGCTGCCTCCATTGCTATGTTGTGAGCTCGAGCCTCGCTCTCAAGAACAAAATATCTTCCTTTGATGTGATAGTCAAAAAGAGCACACCCATGTAAATATGTGTGTGCAATAGATGTTTGGTTAAACAACAGATTATAAGTGAAGTTGTGAATTTTTCCTTTGAGGATCTTATGACTTTTTAAAGCATCAAAGTCTAAATACTGCGTGGGTAGGACAGGGTCAAAGGGCAAAGGTGAAACACCCAACCCTCGTGCTAAACGCGTGGTATAAATTCCACCATAGAAATAGCCACTGTTAGCATTATGCTGTAGTCAGCGTGCAACAATTGCTCCAAGGTTATAACTTTTATCACCGTAGAGAGCGGTGTGAATGAGGCTCAGATCGGGAGCACAAAGTGTACTACAATCTTGTTTGCCTACAAGTACTGAATTGCAGGAAAAAAGTATGCTCTTTATTCTACCTTGTGTCACTCCCCTAGTTTCACCAAAACAAAGACTAGTCAAGAACATTTCAAACTCAGACCTAGGTGGCTCATCGAGC
The DNA here is from genome assembly GCA_021605205.1 of Aegilops longissima. Classification (NCBI taxonomy): domain Eukaryota; kingdom Viridiplantae; phylum Streptophyta; class Magnoliopsida; order Poales; family Poaceae; genus Aegilops; species Aegilops longissima. The sequence continues at coordinate 473,076,362 of CM038678.1, forward strand.
GAACCCCAGAATGGGATTTTTTAGAGGTGAGCAAACCTTTCTAGAGAAATGGTAAATGAATTTCCATATAGTTTAAATGACACCCTAGACTCACGGGGAAAGAATTTAAATTCTTTGACAAATGATTCGGTGAGGATAAGGTGTTGGTCGCACTTATCTGCAATGTAGGGACCAAGGTCGGCATTGCGGACATATTGCTCAAATTCCTCCTTAATACCCACACTCATCATATAATCGTCGCACGGCCATAAGCATGTTTTGGTGGTGGCACTTCGAATGGATCTTTCACTTGGTTCAGCATAGGACCGATGGCCGGAGCTGCTGCTAGAAGATGCCTCTGAGGATCTCCTCCTCGTATAACTCCTTCCAAAGAAGTTCTTAATGTTCACGTACAAATTTCTGAAAATTCTTGGTCATGAAAAATTTATTAACAAAACTTCACAAGAATGATAGCAACTACTCATAGAGATGTATAGAGGCCATAGCAAGCATTCAAACTACTTATAACTCTAAGAATTCAACATGCAAGATCATCTACAGGAGCACCAAGAGTAGCTAATTATTCTAAATATAAACAACTAAAACAAAAACTAATTGGACACATGGAGGAGTCACATACCAAGCAACAAATCCCCGAAACAGTTTCTGAAATGGAGCTTTGAGCAAAGAGATCGAAATCCGCGGTTTCGGGAGCAAGAACACGAGAGAGAGAGAGCGATAGTGATTTTTCTGGGTGAATGGAGTGATGTGGGAAGAAGAAGTAAGTGAGGGGCCCACGTGGGGACCACAACCCACCAGGGCGCGCCTAGGGGTCCTGGCGTGCCCAGGTGGGTTGTGCCCACCTGGTGCACCTCCTCTGATATTATTTGCACCAAAATTCAGAAATATTCTGAAAAAAAATCGTGTAAAATTTTCAGAGCATTGTGAGAACTTTTATTTTTTGGCCATTTTTTTATTGCACGGAAAACTCAGATACAGACAAAGCATGGCATTTTATTTTATTTAATTAATAAAAACAGAAAACAAAAGGTAGGGACAGAAGGTAGTGCTCACTAAATTCATCAACTTCATACCTCTAAAAAATGATCCATTAATAAGGTTGATCAAGTCTTATTAACAACCACTTTCGATTAGCATGAAAACAAAGAACTTATGTAAATCACTAATTTACCCCAATGGGGATATGAATGTCCCCAACAATAAGCATTTCATATTTCTTTTCAACAGTAGGTAGAGGTAGTTGAAAACTTCCAATAGTGATTGTCGAAGATTTTTCAATAACATTAATACCATTCACTTGGAATTGTTTCTTCGGAAAGTGCACCGTATGCTCATTACCATTGATATGAAAAGTGACCTTGCTTTTATTGCAATCAATAATATCCCCTCCAGTATTCAAGAAGGGTCTACCAAGGATAATCGACATGTTGTCATCCTCGGGCATCTCAAGTATAACAAAGTCAGTCAAAATAGTAACATTAGCAACAACAACGGGCACATCCTCACAAATGCCGATAGGTATGGCAGTTGATTTATCATCCATTTGCAAAGATATTTTAGGAGGTGTGAGTTTATTCAAATCAAGTCTTTTATATAAAGAGAAAGGCATAACACTAACACCAGCTCCCAAATCACATAAAGCAGTCTTCACATAATTTCTTTTGATGGAGCAAGGTATAGTTGGTATTCCCGAATCTCCAAGTTTTTTAGGTACTCCATCTTTAAAAGTGTAATTAGCAAGCATAGTGGAGATTTCAGATTCCGGTATTTTTCTCTTATTATTGATGATGTCTTTCATATACTTTGCATAAGGGGGCATTTTTAAGATATCAGTTAAGCGAGTTCGCAGAAAAACTGGCCTCAATGTTTCAGCAAAGCGTTCAAATTCTTCATCATATTTCTTTTTAGTTCACTTAGGTGGAAAGGGCATAGGATTTTGAACCCAATGTTCTCTTTCCTTTCCATGTTTTCTAGCAACAAAGTCTCTTTTATCATATCTTTTATTCTTAGGTTGTGGGTTATCAAGATCAACAGCTGGTTCTATCTCAACATCATTATTTGGTTCTTTATCATTAGGTTGAGTGTCTTCATGAACCTCATCATTATCTTTTTCATTATCAGAAGGTGAGTGTTCATTACTAGATTGAGTTTCAACATCAGAGATAGAAACTTCATTATCATTATCAGGAGGTTTTTCTATTTCAGGTTCACTAGAGACAGGTAAATTCCTATCATTTTTCTTCTTCTTTTTCTTTTTAGAAGGACTAGGTGTAGTGGTGTTGTTTCTTTGTGAATCCTGTTCAATTCTCTTTGGGTGTCCCTCAGGATAAAGTGGTTCCTGAGTCATTTTACCTCCTCTAGTTGCTACTCTAACAGCAAAATCACTTATATTATTGTTCATTTCCTCAAGTAACTCTCCTTGAGATTTAGCAACTTGTTCTAATTGAGTTTGAACCGTAGAGGCATGTTTTCCTACACCTCTAACATCATTTGAGATTCTAAATAACAAGTCACTTAAGTGAGCCATCATGTCAGAGTTGTATTTCAGTTGTTTCATAACATTTGCATTGAAGTGATCTTGCTTTCTAATGTAATTATCAAACTCATAAAGGCATTGACTAGGATGTTTATTACGAGGATCATCACTATCATTGAATTTCATTAAAGATTTTACCTCTACCACCTTAGGTGGTGGTGGTGCTTCAAGCCCATGTATTTCTTTGATAGGTGGTAAATTTTTAACATCCTCGGCCTTAATACCTTTTTCCTTCATAGATTTCTTTGCCTCTTGCATATGTTTTGGAGTGAGACATAAGATACCCCTCTTCTTCGGAGTGGGTTTAATAGGTGTTTTAGGAGGATCCAATCATCATAATTTTTCAATATGTTATTCAATAATTCCTCAGCTTTCCCAATAGTTCGTTCCCTGAAAACACAACCAGCACAACTATCTAGGAAATCCCTAGAAGCATCGGTTAGCTAGTCCATTATAGAATATATCAAGTATTTCATTTTTCTTAAGAGGATGATCAGGCAAAGCATTAAGCAATTGGAGAATCCTCCCAAAGCTTGAGGGAGACTCTCTTCTTCAATTTGCACAAAGTTAAATATTTCTTGAAAGGCAGCTTGTTTCCTATGAGCAGGGAAATATTTTTCAGAGAAGTAATAAATCATATCATTGGGGACTACGCACACAACCAGGAGCAAGAGTATTGTACCAAGCTTTAGCATCACCCTTTAATGAGAACGGAAATAACTTGAGAATATAGTAATAGCGAATCTTCTCATCATGAGCAAAAAAGGGTAGCTATATCATTCAACTTAGTAAGATGTGCCACAACATTTTTAGTTTCATATCCATGGAAAGGATCAGATTCAACCAAAGTGATTAACTATGGGTCGATAGAGAATTCATAATCCTTATCATCAACAGCAATAGGTGAAGTAGGAAACTCAGGATCACATTTCATTTTAGCATTCAGAGATCTTTCTTTATACTTGCACAATAATTTCTCTAGATCATCTCTATCCTTACAAGCAAGAATATCTCTAGTTGCCTCCTCACTCATAGTATAACCTTTTGGTACCTTTGGCAATTCATATCTAGGAGGACTAGTTCTAGTAGGTGTTTCAAGATTTTCAGTTTCAAGTTCATCATCAGATTCAACAATATCATGTTGTCTTACTCTAGCAATTTGTTCATCAAGAAATTCACCTAGTGGCACATCATCATCAAGCAAGGTACTAGCATAATTATGGGTAGCATTCATAGCAGAAGTAGCATCATCAATAACTTGCGACATATCAGAATTAATAGCATGTTGTGGTGTTGCAAGTTTAGTTATAATGGAAGGTGAATCTAAAGAAGAACTGGATGGCAGTTCCTTACCTCCCCTCGTCTTTGAGGGAAAAATCTTAGTCTTAGCATCCTTCAGATTTTTCATAGCGGTAATATGATAATAATCTCTAGTGACTCAACAAATATTGCTATGCTCCCCGGCAACGGCGCCAGAAAAAGGTCTTGATAACCCACAAGTATAGGGGATTGCAATAGTTTTCAAGGGTAGAGTATTCAACCCAAATTTATAGATTTGACACAAGGTGAGCCAAAGAATATTTGAAGGTATTAGTAGCGGAGTTGTCAATTCAGCCACACCTAGAGATTAATTATCTGCAGCAAAGTGATTAGTAGCACAGTAGTATGATAGTTTTGATGATCGCAATAGTAGCAATAGTAACGGTAACAGTGATAGTAGTGATATTGTAACAGTAACGATAACTATAGCAGTAATAACTTGGCAAGAACAATGTAAGATAAATTCGTAGGCATTGGATCAGTGACTCGTTGGATGACATTCATCATGAGACAGTTATAACCTAGGGTGATACGGCACTAGCTCCAGTTCATAAATATAATGTAGGCATGTATTCCGTAAATAGTCATACGTGCTTATGGAAAGAACTTGCATGACATCTTTTGTCCTACCCTCCCGTGGCAGCAGGGTCCTATTGGAAACTAAGGTATATTAAGGCCTCCTTTTAATAGAGAACCGGAACAAAGCATTAGCACACGGTGAATACATGAACTCCTCAAACTACGGTCATCACCGGGAGTGGTCCCGACTATTGTCACTCCGGGGTTGCTGGATCATAACATGTAGTAGGTGACTATAACTTGCAAGATCGGATCTAGAACATGGATATAAAGGTGATAACATAAACAGTTCAGATCTAAAATCATGGCACCCGGGCCCAAAGTGACAAGCATTAAGCATGGCAAAGTCATAGCAACATCAATCTCAGAACATAGTGGATACTAGGGATCAGGCCCTAACAAAACTAACTCGATTACATGATGAATCTCATCCAACTCCTCACCGACCAGCGAGCCTATGAAGGAATTACTCACTCCCGGGGGGAGCATCATGGAATTGGCGATGGAGATGTGTTGGTGATGACGAAGATCGAAGATCCCCCTCTCTGGAGCCCCAAACGGACTCCAGATCTGGCCTCCTGATGAAGAACAGGAGACGGCGGCGGCTCCGTTTCGTGAAATGCGATAATTCTTTCTCCCTATTTTTTCTAGAATAATGTGATTTTATAGCGTCGGTTTCAGGGTCAGCGGGGCCACCAGGTGGGCAGCACCCACCTGGGCGCGCCTGGGGGGTAGGCGCGCCCTGGTGGGTTGTGCCCACCCAGGTGCCCCCCTCAGGTATCTCTTGCCTCCAGAAATTCTCTTTATTGATACAAAAAAATCCTTGCAAAGTTTTGTTCCATTCCGAAAAGTTTTATTTCTGCACAAAAACAACACCATGGTAGTTCTGCCGAAAACAACGTCAGTCCAGTGTTAGTTTCATTCAAATCCTGCAAATTAGAGTCCAAAACAAGAGGAAAAACATTAGGAAAAGTAGATACGTTGGAGACGTATCACTTTTCATCGGGGTTGTGCATGATTTGAATATTTTGTGTGATGAAGATGGAGCATAGCCAGACTATATGATTTTGTAGGGATAAGATTTCTTTGGCCATGTTATTTTGAGAAGACATAATTATTTTTTTAGTATCCTTGAAGTATTATTGTTTTTATTTCAATATTAAACTTTTGTTTTGAATCATACGGATCTGAACATTCATGCCACAATAAAGAGAATTACATGGATAAATATATTAGGTAGCATTCCACATCAAAATTTCTGTTTTTATCATTTACCTACTCAAGGACGAGCAAGAATTAAGCTTGGGGATGCTTGATACTGTTGGGGAACTGTGACGCCCGGATTATTAAGCTACAGTAATCCCCCGTTAATGGTGCCACATAATCACATTACTGTTGCTAATCCTCACTTGATCCAAATTACTGTTCATGTTCAAACTCAAATTCAAAGTAAAAAATTCAAATTTGCCAAACATGAAATCTAAAATGTTCAAAGTGTGGAAAATAATTCCTGAATATTTTTCATGTTGGAACCAACCTCTTTTTGATTCCCAAAGTGCCCCTGGAAATTATTTAGTGGTCTAGCATTATTTAAAATTGTCCTTTTCAATTCCTAAAAATGGTTAGGCAACTTCTTTTGAACCCCCAAACTTTTTGTGCTGTCTCAAGTTTTTGTGTTTAAAATTATGTGCAAAGTTTTGTTCAAAAAAATCATTTGGTGTCCCAACTAAAAGCAAAACAATGAAAGAAAATAGAAACAGATTTGAAAAAAATAAAACGAAAGGAGAAAATCCTTTCCCCTCACCTGGGCCACTTGGCCCACCAGTCCCGCTTGGCCAGCCCAGCGCCTGCTTCCCTCCTCTCTGTTCACAGAGGAGGCGTGGACAGCTCCGATGGCCGCCACGGCCCGACCATCGCCGTGGCACCCATCCACGCCCGCCAGGCGCCTATACCTTCCCCCTGGACGCTCCTCACTCCCCCGGTCGAACCCTAGCCGCCACTTCTTCCCCCCTCTCGCGCCATTTTTCGCTCCCCTGCACACACCGAGCGCCTCCACCGTCGTCGCCTTCGTCGAGCTCGCGACCACCCTCGTCCCCTCACCTCGTCTCCGTGCTAGATCGGACCACCGCCGTCCCCTGCTTCCTCTTCGCCGACCAGACCGAGCCGGGGAGCGCTGCATCGAGCACCACGATGCCTTTCCTCCTCCTCGGGTCGCCGGCGAACTCCGTCGATTTCGGCCACTCTGCTGCTACTAAGCTCCCGCCGAGCCTCCGTGTGCTCCTAGGTGAGAACCCCGTCCATCCTCTTTTCCTTCTACTCGTCAACACACACCGTAGACGTAGCTTGACGCCACCCCTGCTCCGTAGCTGCGGGGTCTAGAGCTCGCCGTGGCTAAGCCCACGCTCACGCCCCGTGCGTGCCTTGAGCTCCCCTGCCCGTGCCTGGCAGCGCTCATGCGCGCGCCACCAGCCGCTGCCGTCTGCTGTTTCGGCTCATTGTCGCCTCCCAGCTCTGCTGCAGCCGCAGCTCCCACGCCGCTCCCGGCCGTGTCTCGCTGCTGCCCGCAGCCCAGCGTCGCCATCTGCTGCTTTGTTGCTCGCCTCGCCGTGCTCGTGCACGCGCTGCTCTGCCTCGGCCTTCCCCTCCAAGGCTCGGCTCTCCTCTGCATTTATACTGCTACTAAATACTGTAGCTATGGCTAGCTTTAGGGATTTCATACTGACTAACCCCCTAGACAGCTTCTAATCTACTGTTAAACAACTGTTAACAGGACTAACAAAAATATGGGAAGGTAGTACACTTGACAAGGCTTAAATGTGTTCATTGGACCAAATCCATTTGATGCATGGTTTAAATCATATGAAAATCACAAAATGCTATCTTCTATTGACAAGAAAACAGTTTTAACCTCTAGTTGTGTGCAGCGTGTGTGTGTGTGTGCTGTGTGTTGTGTGTGCGTGAGTGTGTGGGTGTGTGGCCGGCTGGACACCGCCCAAGACGGCCGGCCCCGATTCTAATTAGTAGTACTATTTAGGTTAGCTAGGTTAGTTGATTAATTAGTCTAATGTGTATGACATGTGGCCCCACTTCTAATCAATCTAATTTAATTAAAGTCTAACTAAGTCTAGTCAGCGACGGTGGACCCCTAGTCAACTTTTGACTAGTCATTTTGACTTGGTCAATTCGGATTAAAATGAATGCACAATTTCAGAAATTTTAAATTATTGATAAAACTTTGGAAGATCATAGAAAATAAACCGTAACTCGGATCGAAAAACTTTGTACATGAAAGTTGCTCAGAACGGCGAGACGAATCCGGATACGCAGTCCGTTCGTCCGCCACACACACCCCTAACCTATCGAACTCGCAACTTTCCCCCTCCGGCTCCTCTGCCCGAAAACACGAAACCCCGGGGATATTTTCCTGGATGTTTCTCCCCTTAACCGGCATCACCTCATACCACGTTAGGTCACGCCTAGCATCGTTACTTGTCTTGTCATGCATCGATATGCATCTGTTTACATGGTATTCATTGTGTCTCCCCCCCCTCTTCTCTCCGGTAGACTACGAGACCGACGCTGCTGCTGCCCAGTTCGACTACGGAGTTGACGACCCCTCTCTCTTGCCAGAGCAACCAGGCAAGCCCCCCCTTTGATCACCAGATATCGCCTACTCTTCTCTATACTGCTTGCATTAGAGTAGTGTAGCATGTTCTTGCTTTCATTATACCTATCTGATGCATAGCCTGTCCTTGCTACTCTTTGTTGTTACCTTTACCGCAATCCTACATGCTTAGTATAGGATGCTAGTATTTCCATCTGTGGCCCTACATTCTTGTCCGCTTCTTGTGCTATACTATCGGGCCGTGATCACTCGGGAGGTGATCACGGTATATACTTATACTTATACATGATACATGTGGTGACTAAAGTCGGGTCGGCTTGTGGAGCACCCACGAGTAATTCACGGCTTAGGGGCTGAAAGGACCTTTGTCCCGACGGCCCTCTGGATGGATCTTTGTGGCGGAGCGACAGGGCAGGTTGAGACCGCCTAGGAGAGAGGTGGGCCTGGCCCTGTTCGGCGTTCGCGGATACTTAACACGCTTAACGAGATCTTGGTATTTGATATGAGTTGGCTACGGGCCTATACGCACTAACCAACTACGTGGGAAAGATATGGGCACTCGGCGTCGTGGTATCACCAAGCACTTCAGACGTCAACAGCAGAGCGGCGCGCCGCGGATTGGGCTGAACGCTGCTAGGCTAGGTCTGCTTCGGCCGCCCTCGCAACGTCTTGGTGTGCTATGGGCGATGGGCCCGCCCTGTCGGCGCTTAGGTTTAGACCGCGTCTTGGCCTCTCTGTTGTGCCTAGGTGGGGCTGCGGCGTGTTGATCTTCAGCGGCGGGCATGACCCGAGAAAGTGTGTCCGCCAAATGGGATCAAACGTGTTGGGTAAGTTGGTGCACCCTGCAGGAAGTTAATCTATTTGAATAGCCGTGATCTTGATAACAGGACGACTTGGAGTTGTACCTTGACCTTATGACAATTAGAACCGGATACTTAATAAAACACACCTTCCAAGTGCGGATACAACCGGTGGTCGCTCTCTCTCGTGGATACGAGGAGGGATCGCGGGTAGGATTATTGCTATGTGATGTTACTTGGAGGACTTGAGACCCCTCTTCTACCTGTTGCAAGGCGAAGGTGACGAAGCGTAGTCTTTGATAAGACTAGCTATCCCCCTCTTATTCTGGCATTCTGCAGTTCAGTCCACTGATATGGCCCTTTACACATATATCCATGCATATGTAGTGTAGCTCCTTGCTTGCGAGTACTTTGGATGAGTACTCACGGTTGCATTGTTTCCCCCTTTTTCCCCTATCTCTACTCGATTGCTGCAACCAGACGTTGGAGCCCAGGAGCCAGACGCCACCGTCGATGACGACTACTACCCCGGAGGTGCCTACTACTACGTGCAGCCCGCTGACGACGACCGTGAGTAGTTTAGGAGGATCGAGCGGGAGGCTGCGCCTCTTCGATCTGTATCCCAGTTTGTGCTAGCCTTCTTAAGGCAAACTTGTTTAACTTATGTCTGTACTCAGATATTGTTGCTTCCGCTGACTCGTCTATGATCGAGCATTTGTATTCGAGCCCTCGAGGCCCCTGGCTTGTATTATGATGCTTGTATGACTTATTTTATTTTTAGAGTTGTGTTGTGATATCTTCCCGTGAGTCCCTGATCTTGATCGTACACGTTTGCGTGTATGATTAGTGTACGATTGAATCGGAGGCATCACAAGTTGGTATCAGAGCCGACTGCCTGTAGGAATCCCCCTTTCCAACTCCTTGGCCGAAGTTGAGTCTAGTCATTGAAAAAGTTTTTACTAATATGGCTGTGTGGCTTACGGGCCCACGTCGCCATTGGGTGGTATTAGGATCTTTTACTCCTCGTCTATACTCTGGGATTCTAATCTCTCTTCTATTCGGGTTAAACGATTTTGTTAACTCTCACTCTAGGTTCTCGTAAACACTTTCTCCCGGAGACCCCCCTCACTCTAGACGATTGCTTGGTGCACCAGAAGATCCTGAAGATAGTCTCCGAAGTTTTCCCGAGACCCTTGTGTCTTCGCTGTTGCGATCCCTACCACCGATAAATCCTTATGCGTAACTACCTATGTTGTCGATCATACCTTCATCCCTTGTTGCTCTTATTATTACAAGATGTCCTGAAAAATCCTTCGATGTTCCGAGAATTCTTTATGCTTACTGCCCTGTACTTCCTTGCCACATGAATACCCCTATGGATAATTACTCGCGCTTGCCGAGTATCCGTTCATCCACAGTTGTTCATGTGATTCACAAGATACTTTGGAATACCATCCGACCTTCCGATAATCCTCTCCAACTATTGCTCTGCTAATATTTATGTACTTGCATTATGGTTACTTCCATTTGTCTAGCAATACTCATTAGCATCCTTTGTCATCATAATTCTGAGCATTTGATTCGATTCGTTTGCAAATGCTCACGATCATCGATCCTATTTAAAATTCTCCCTTGTTTGAGACGTCACTCCGGACATGAGCTGGTGTTTGACAAATCAAACCTTGATTGATTGTCGATCTATGTCTATTCAACTTACTTGTCTTTGATCAGAACCTCCACTTCTGATCCCTTTATTTTGGAAATCGTAATTCCTTTGCATTTGAACTCTGAATTAGTCATTGTTTCTATAACCCGATCTCCTTGCATCCTTTCTTCTTCTCGGTTGAGTATTGTTGCTCACATCGATCCTCGTGGACCACCGGATCCTTTGTGGGATTCTATCTGACAGCGTCCTCCCTATATAGTAACCTTGTGAGCTTTTCCTCAGATACATAATGCCTTTGGTACATTGAATCCCCTGCTTTTGTCAACCATGCTCTGCTTTCGAGCTTGAGTTATTTATTCCTAAAGTTTGTGGTATGTGTAGATGCCCCGATGGGTTGAACCTATGCCTTCCACAATCTGTGTGAATCCGGAAAACTTCTACGGGTCATACTCTACTAGTGTTATGCTAGATAAAATCTGAACACTATGGCTTTGTCGAAAATGAGAAGTGAACGATAGGTTATGCATTGATGAAGTGGGAGTCGACCTTGAGCCTTGTGTTCATGCCCATGGAACCGATGTGGAACTTAACATGGAAGCTTCTTGTTATAATAATAGCCCCCTTGTGATAAGTTCATCTTGTATCCATGTTTGGTCCTTTGCAATCGTGGTTCCGACCATATTGTTCTTGTTTGATCCATTTATCGGACAAGTACTTGTCTTCTTCAAATCATTTCACCTGTTCAACCTCTACATTGATATACCTTCGAGCATTACCCTCTGGTATCTCGAGAATATCACGGAACTATATAACTTCTTATGAGTTCTTCATCAACTATTATTTCTCGCCGATTCAAATTTTCCACGGGTTCCGAGTTGTTAGACACACGAGAATACAGATAACAGTCTACGCTTTCCTTTCCATTGTTTTTGTTTAATCTTTGTTGTAACCTATCTTATCTGAGCAGTGATAATTCCTGATAATTCCCTGCTCATGTAAACACCTCGGTGTACAAGCTCTGTCTGTAAGACCTTGTTACTATTATTGATGACATTCCGGTAGCCATCGATGGACAAGAACTTGCCTATTGGTCCGCCTCGTCTTAACGAGCAGGAAAATGGTTCTCTTCGTCCCTCGACCTTGGTACCAACGTTGTTGCCAACATAACAGACAGGTTGTCCTATGATCTGCCTTGTTATCATGACCGTGCAAAATGTAACGCCTTCTTGCTTTTAACCCACATGGTGGGCCCATAACCCACAGTTCCACAGGATCGAAACCTGACTCTCCTGTACCTCTCTGTCTTCCAAAATTGTTCCTCATGCTTGGTTTCATATGTAATTCACGAGCCACCTTCTTGTCATCTGTTCTGCTATCATATGGAATGTTTATTCTTGATGATTTGAACCCTTCATCCCCTGTTTTATGCATCAGTTGGATGCCTATCTGGTTGAAACTCGTTGAACCTTCTTATAGCACTCTCGTCGTTTCTGTTGCTTCTAAATTCTTCTTCCATGAGATTACTCTTGGATGCCAATCTTTTCAGACATCCATGCTTATGGCTTCCTCCCTATTCCACGCCTTAAATCTCGGGACGAGATTTCTTGTAGTGGAGGAGAATTGTGACGCCCGGATTATTAAGCTACAGTAATCCCCCGTTAATGGTGCCACGTAATCACATTACTGTTGCTAATCCTCACTTGATCCAAATCACTGTTCATGTTCAAACTCAAATTCAAAGTAAAAAATTCAAATTTGCCAAACATGAAATCTAAAATGTTCAAAGTGTGGAAAATAATTCCTGAATATTTTTCATGTTGGAACCAACCTCTTTTTGATTCCCAAAGTGCCCTCGAAATTATTTAGTCCTCCAAATTATTTAAAATTGTCCTTTTCAATTCCTAAAAATGGTTAGGCAACTTCTTTTGAACCCCCAAACTTTTTGTGCTGTCTCAAGTTTTTGTGTTTAAAATTATGTGCAAAGTTTTGTTAAAAAAATCATTTGGTGTCCCAACTAAAAGCAAAACAATGAAAGAAAATAGAAACAGATTTGAAAAAAATAAAACGAAAGGAGAAAATCCTTTCCCCCTCACCTCGGGCCACTTGGCCCACTGATCCCGCTTAGCCAGCCCAGCGCCTTGCTTCCCTCCTCTCTGTTCACAGAGGAGGCGTGGACAGCTCCGATGGCCGCCACGGCCCGCCATCGCCGTGGCACCCATCCACGCCCGCCAGGCGCCTATACCTTCCCCACGACGCCTCACTCCCGGTCGAACCCTAGCCGCCACTTCTTCCCCCCTCTCGCGCCATTTTTCGCTCCCTGCACACACCGAACGCCTCCACCGTCGTGCGCCTTCGCCGAGCTCGCGACCACCTCGCCCCTCACCTCGTCTCCGTGCTAGATCGGACCACCGCCGTCCCTGCTTCCTCTTCGCCAACAAGACCGAGCAGGGAGCGCTGCATCGAGCACCACGACGCCTTTCCTCCTCCTCGGTCGCCGCGAACTCCGTTGATTTCGCCACTCTGCTGCTACTAAGCTCCCGCTGAGCCTCCGTGTGCTCCTAGGTGAGCACCCGTCCATCCTCTTTTCCTTCGCTCCTCAACGTCGCCAGTGACGTGGCTTGACGCCGCCCTGCTCAGTAGCTGCGGGTCCAGGCTCGCCGTGGCTGCCCACGCCACGCCCGTCGTGCCTTGAGCTCCCCTGCCGTGCAGGCAAGCTCACGCAGCGCCCACCAGCCTCGCCGTCTGCTGTTTGGCCCCGCCGTCGCCTCCCAGCTCTGCTGCAGCCGCAGCTCCCACGCCGCTCCCGGCCGTGTCTCGCTGCTGCCCGCAGCCCTGCATTGCCACTGCTGCACTGTTGCTCACCTCGCCGTGCTCGTGCACGCTGCTCCTAGCCTCAGCCTTCCCTCCAAGCTCTGGCTCTCCTCTGCATTTATCTGCTACTAAATCAGTAGCTATGGCTAGCTTTAGGGATTTCATCTTGACTAACCCCTAGACAGCTTCTAATCTCTTCGTTAAACAACTGCTAATGGGACTAACAAAAATATGGGAAGGTAGTACACTTGACAAGGCTTAAATGTGTTCATTGGACCAAATCCATTTGATGCATGGTTTAAATCATATGAAAATCACAAAATGCTATCTTCTATTGACAAGAAAACAGTTTTAACCTCTAGTTGTGTGCAGCGTGTGTGTGTGTGTGCTGTGTGTTGTGTGTGCGTGAGTGTGTGGGTGTGTGGCCGGTGGACACCGTCCCAAGACAGCCGGCCCTGATTCTAATTAGTAGTACTATTTAGGTTAGCTAGGTTAGTTGATTAATTAGTCTAATGTGTATGACATGTGGCCCCACTTCTAATCAATCTAATTTAATTAAAGTTTAACTAAGTCTAGTCACTGACAGGTGGACCCCTAGTCAACTTTTGACTAGTCATTTTGACTTGGTCAATTCGGATTAAAATGAATGCACAATTTCAGAAATTTTAAATTATTGATAAAACTTTGGAAGATCATAGAAAATAAACCGTAACTCGGATCGAAAACTTTGTACATGAAAGTTGCTCAGAACGACGAGACGAATCCGGATACGCAGTCCGTTCGTCCGCCACACACCCCTAACCTATCGAACTCGCAACTTTCCCCCTCCGGCTCCTCTGCCCGAAAACACGAAACCCCGGGGATATTTTCCTGGATGTTTCTCCCCTTAACCGGCATCACCTCATACCACGTTAGGTCACGCCTAGCATCGTTACTTGTCTTGTCATGCATCGATATGCATCTGTTTACATGGTATTCATTGTTTCTCCCCCTCTTCTCTCCGGTAGACTACGAGACCGACGCTGCTGCTGCCCAGTTCGACTACGGAGTTGACGACCCCTCTCTCTTGCCAGAGCAACCAGGCAAGCCCCCTTTGATCACGAGATATCGCCTACTCTTCTCTATACTGCTTGCATTAGAGTAGTGTAGCATGTTATTGCTTTCATTATACCTATCCCGATGCATAGCCTGTCCTTGCTACTCTCTGTTGTTACCTTTATCGCAATCCTACATGCTTAGTATAGGATGCTAGTATTTCCATCTGTGGCCCTACATTCTTGTCCGCTCTGTGCTATACTATCGGGCCGTGATCACTCGGGAGGTGATCACGGGTATATACTTATACTTATACATGATACATGTGGTGACTAAAGTCGGTCGGCTTGTGGAGCACCAGCGAGTGATTCACGGATTGGGGCTGAAAGGACCTTTGTCCCGACGGCCCTCTGGATGGATCTTTGTGGCGGAGCGGCAGGCAGGTTGAGACCGCTTAGGAGAGAGGTGGGCCTGGCCCTGTTCGGCGTTCGCGGATACTTAACACGCTTAACGAGATCTTGGTATTTGATATGAGTTGGCTACGGGCCTATACGCACTAACCAACTACGTGGGAAAGATATGGGCACTCGGCGTCGTGGTATCAGTCGAAGCACTTCAGACGTCAACGACGGAGCGGCGCGCGCCGGATTGGACTGGAACGCCTGCTAGGCTAGGTCTGCTTCGGCCGCCCTGCAACGTCAGGGTGTGCTATGGGCGATGGGCCCGGACCCTGTGGCGCTTAGGTTTAGACCGGCGTCTGGCCTCTCTGTTGTGCCTAGGTGGGGCTGCGACGTGTTGATCTTCCGCGGCCGGGCATGACCCAGGAAAGTGTGTCCGGCCAAATGGGATCAAACGTGTTGGGTAAGTTGGTGCACCCCTGCAGGGAAGTTAATCTATTCGAATAGCCGTGATCTTCGGTAACAGGACGACTTGGAGTTGTACCTTGACCTTATGACAATTAGAACCGGATACTTAATAAAACACACCCTTCCAAGTGCCAGATACAACCGGTGGTCGCTCTCTCTTAGGGATACGAGGAGGGGATCGCCGGGTAGGATTATTGCTATGTGATGTTACTTGGAGGACTTGGACCGCCTCTTCTACATTGCAAGACGAAGGTGACCGAGCGTAGTCTTCGATAAGACTAGCTATCCCCCTCCTATTCTGGCATTCTGCAGTTCAGTCCACTGATATGGCCCTTTACACATATATCCATGCATATGTAGTGTAGCTCCTTGCTTGCGAGTACTTTGGATGAGTACTCACTGTTGCATTGTTTCCCCCCTTTTTCCCCCTATCTCTCCTCGATTGCTGCAACCAGACGTTGGAGCCCAGGAGCCAGATGCCACCGTCGATGACGACTACAACCCTGGAGGTGCCTACTACTACGTGCAGCCCACGACGACGACCACTGAGTAGTTTAGGAGGATCCTGCAGGAGGCCTGCGCCTCTTTCGATCTGTATCCCGTTTGTGCTAGCCTTCTTAAGGCAAACTTGTTTAACTTATGTCGTACTCAGATATTGTTGCTTCCGCTGACTTCGTCTATGATCGAGCATTTGTATTCGAGCCCTCGAGGCCCCTGGCTTGTATTATGATGCTTGTATGACTTATTTTATTTTTAGAGTTGTGTTGTGATATCTTCCCGTGAGTCCCTGATCTTGATCGTACACGTTTGCGTGTATGATTAGTGTACGATTGAATCGGGGGTGTCACAGGAACGTAGTATGCAATTTCATAAAAAATCCTACGATCACGCAATATCTATCTAGGAGATGCATAGCAACGAGAGGGGGAGAGTGTGTCCACGTACCCTCATAGACCGAAAGCAGAAGCGTTATCTCAACGTGGTTGATGGAGTCGAACATCTTCTCGATCCAACCGATCAAGCACCGAACGTACGACACATCCAAGTTCTGCACACGTTCAGCTCGATGACATCCCTCGAACTCTTGATCTAGGAAAGTGTCGAGGGAGAGTTCCGTCAGCACGACGGCGTGGTGACGGTGATGGTGAATTTATCCGCGCAGGGCTTCGCCTAAGCACTATGTGAATATAACCGGAGGTGTAAACTGTGGAGGGGGGTGCCGTACACGGCTTGGTACAATTGATGTGTGTTCTAGGGGCGGCCCCGTATATAAAGGAGGGAGGGAGAGGAGGCCAGCCCTAGGCGCGCCCCCAAGTAGGAGGAGTCCTACTTGGGGTCCTAGTAGGATTCAACCCACCTTCCTTTTATTGGAGGGGGAAAGGGGGAAGGAGAGAGAGGGGGAGGAGGAAAGGGGGGCGCTGCCCCTCCCCTTGTCCAATTCGAACTCCTCCCTGGTGGGGGGCATGCCAACCCTTTTTGGGTTGGTGTACCTCCCTCCTATGGCCCATATGGCCCATATCTTCCCACGGGGGGTTCCGGTAACCTTCCGGTACTCCGATATGTACTCGATACATTCCGGAACACTTTTGGTATCCGAATACTACCTTCCGATATATCAATCTTTAACTCTCGACCATTCCGAGACTCCTCGTCATGTCCATGATCTTATCCGAGACTCCGAACACCTTTTGGTCACCAAATGACATAACTCATATAATACAAATCGTCATCGAACGTTAAGCGTGCGGACCCTACGGGTTCGAGAACTATGTAGCCATGATCGAGACACTTCTCCGGTCAACAACCAATAGCGGAACCTGGATGCTCATATTGGGTCCTACATATTCTACGAAGATCTTTATTAGTCAAACCGTAATGACAACATACGTTATTCCCTTTGTCATCGGTATGTTACTTGCCCGAGATTCGATCGTCGGTATCTTCATACCTAGTTCAATCTCGTTACCGGCAAGTCTCTTTACTCGTTCTGTAATGCATCATCCCGCAACTAACTCATTAGTCACATTGCTTGCAAGGCTTATCATGATGTGCATTGCTGAGAGGGCCCAGAGATACCTCTCCGATACTCGGAGTAACAAATCCTAATCTCGATCTATGCCAACCCAACAAAACACCTTCGGAGATACCTATAGAGCATCTTTATAATCACCCAGTTATGTTGTGACGTTTGATAGCACACAAGGTATTCCTCGGTATTCAGGAGTTGCATAATCTCATAGTCAAAGGAATATGTATAAGTCATGAAGAAATCAATAGCAATAAAACTTAACAATCATTATGCTAAGCTAACAGATGGGTCTTGCCCATCACATCATTCTCCTAATGATGTGATCCCATTCATCAAATGACAACACATGTCTATGGTTAGGAAACTTTAACCATCTTTGATTAACGAGCTAGTCTTGTAGAGGCATACTAGGGACACTGTGTTTTGTTTATGTATCCACACATGTATCAAGTTTCTGGTTAATACAATTCTAGCACGAATAATAAACATTTATCATGATATAAGTAAATATAAATAACAAATTTATTATTGCCTCTACTTGCACTAGATTCAATAATCTAGATTACATTGTAATGATTCTAACACCCATGGAGTCTTGGTGCTGATCATGTTTTGCT
Source organism: Aegilops longissima (assembly GCA_021605205.1). Taxonomy (NCBI): domain Eukaryota; kingdom Viridiplantae; phylum Streptophyta; class Magnoliopsida; order Poales; family Poaceae; genus Aegilops; species Aegilops longissima. Next base: position 473,094,246 of record CM038678.1, read on the forward strand.
CGTGCAAGAGGCTTATACAACAGGTCTGCAATATTCAGATTCGTATGTATTTTGCAAATCTCTATGTCTCCCTCCTTGACTTGATCATGGATGGAGTTGAAGTGTCTCTTGATGTGTTTGGTTATCTTGTGAAATATGGATTCCTTCGCCAAGGCAATTGCTCCAGTATTGTCACAAAAGATTTTCATTGGACCCGATGCACTAGGTATTACACCTAAATCGGATATGAACTCCTTCATCCAGACTCCTTCATTCGCTGCTTCCTAAGCAACTATGTACTCCGCTTGACACGTAGATCCCGCCACGACGCTTTGCTTGGAACTGCACCAACTGACAGCTCCACCATTCAATATAAATATGTATCCGGTTTGTGACTTAGAGTCATCCGGATTAGTGTCAAAACTAGCATCGACGTAACCATTTACGACGAGCTCTTTGTCACCTCCATAAACGAGAAACATATCCTTAGTACTTTTCAGGTACTTCAGGATGTTCTTGACAGCTGTCCAGTGATCCACTCCTGGATAAATTTGGTACCTCCCTGCTAGACTTATAGCAAGGCACACATCAGGTCTGGTACACAGCATAGCATACATGATAGAACCTACGGCTGAGGCATAGGGAATGACTTTCATTTTCTCTCTATCTTCTGCAGTGGTCGGGCATTGAGTCTGACTCAACTTCACACCTTGTAACATAGGCAAGAACCCTTTCTTTGACTGATCCATTTTGAACTTCTTCAAAAATTTATCAAGGTATGTGCTTCGTGAAAGTCCAATTAAGCATCTTGATCTATCTCTATAGATCTTGATGCCTAATATATAAGAAGCTTCACTGAGGTCTTTCATTGAAAAACTTTTATTCAAGTATCTTTTATGCTATCCAGAAATTCTATATCATTTCCAATCAACAATATGTCATCCACATACAATATCAGAAATGCTACAGGGCTCCCACTCACTTTCTTGTAAATATAGGCTTCTCTAAAAGTCTGTATAAAACCATATGCTTTGATCACCTCATCAAAGCGTATATTCAACCTCCGAGATGCTTGCACCAGTCATAAATGGATCGTTGGAGCTTGCGTACTTTGTCAGCACCTTTAGGATCGACAAAACCTTCTGGTTGCAATGCAACTCTTCTTTAAGAAATCCATTAAGGAATGCAGTTTTGACGTCCATTTGCCAGATTTCATAATCATAAAATGCGGCAATTGCTAACATGATTCGGGCAGACTTAAGCATCACTACGAGTGAGAAGGTCGCATCATAGTCAACTCCTTGAACTTGTCGAAAACCTTTCGCGACAAGTCGAGTGATAACCCACAAGTATAGTGGATCGTTTTTAGCCTTCTTCGATAAATAAGAGTGTCGAACCGAACGAGGGGCTAAAGGTAGAACAAATATTACCCTATAGTTCTATCAACCACCGATACAACTCTACGCACACTTGACGTTTGCTTTACCTAGAACAAGTATGAAACTATTTTGCAAGAATAAAACTACGAGTACTTTGCGAGAATAAAACTATGAATAAAATGCAAGGTAGTAAAATTGGATAGCTTTTGTCAATAATAAAGTCATTTGTCCCTAGGCAATCGATAACAAGTATCGGTAATCATTCTTGTAATTTTATATGAGGGAGAGGCATGAGCTAACATACTTTCTCTACTTGGATCGTATGCACTTATGATTGGAACTCTAGAAAGCATCCGGAACTACTAAAGATCATTAAGGTCGTGAAACCCAACCATAGCATTAATTATCAATTCCTCTTTACTCCCGTACGCCATGACCCACTTATCTGCGTTTAGGCTGCTGTCATCCCCCGCAACACTGACAATAAGCAAACCACGAACATATTGCAACACCCTACAGCGGGGGCCCTCACGTTTGCACGAGACGAAGGGTACTGTACGACAGCACCATAAATAAAATATACAATCATACCAACCAAGATCACGATTAACCCATAGGACAAAACAGATCTACTCAAACATCATAAGATAACCATAGATCATTAGGAAATAATATATGGAGTTGAGCACCATGTTTAAGTAGAGAATACAGCAGGGATAAGGGGTGTTACACCGCTGCATAGAGGGGGAGAGAGTTGGTGTTGACGGTAGCAAGATTGTTGATGTAGATCGCCGTCACGATCCTAGCCCGGCGGCATTCCGGCGCCAGTGGGAGAGATGGTGAGAGAGCCCCCCTCCTTCTCCTTCTTCCTTGGCCTCCCCCCTAGATGGGAGGAGGGTCCCCCCTCTGGTCCATGGCCTCCATGGCGGCGGAGGGGCAGGAGCCCCTCCGAGATTGGATCTCCCTCTCTGTTCTCTTCTGTTTCGCGCTCCCCAGATCTGGCCCTTCACGGTTTCTTAAATTCCCGGAGATCCGTAACTCCGATTGTGCTAAAATTTCTACACGATTTTTTTCCATAAATTGTCTTTCTTGCACCAGAAGAAGGAATCCAACCGACGTTCGAGGAGGGAACGATACACCAGGGCGCGCCAAGGCCCTGGTGGCGCGCCCTGGTGGGTTGTGGAGGCCTCGGACCTCCGTTTACATTGATTCCACCTTCAAAAATTCATAAATATTCCAAAATAGTTCTCCGTAGATTTTTATCGCGTTTGGACTTTGTTTGATATGGATTTTCTGCGAAACAAAAACATGCAACAAATAGGAACTGGCACTAGGCATTGGATAAATAAGTTAGTCCAAATAAATCATATAAAAAGTTGCCCAAAATATGTAAAAGTTGAATACTATTGGCATGAAACAATAAAAAATTATAGATACGACGGAGATGTATCAGCAGCCCCAAGCTTAATTCCTGCTCGTCCTCAAGTAGGTAAATGATAAAAAAGATATTTTTTTATGTGGAATGCTACCTAGCATAAACTTGATCATATGTCTAATCATGGCATGAACATTGAGACATAAGTGATTCAAAACAATAGTCTATAATTTGACATAAAGACATCAATACTCAGGCATCCCAATAAACAATCATGTCTTTCAAAATATCAATGCTAAAGAACGTTATCCCTACAAAATCATATAGTCTTATCATGCTCTGTCTTCTTAACACAAAGTATAAATCATGTACTACCCCGGTGTCAGCCAAGCAATTGGTTCATACTTTTTAACACGCTTTAGCCTTTTCAACCCTGCGCAATACATGAGCACGAGCCATGGATATAGCACTACAGGTGGAATAGAGTATGATGATAGGGGTAAATATAGAGAAGAAAAAAAGTAAGAAAGTCTCACATCAACGCGGCTAACCAACGGGCTATGGAGATGCCCATCAATTGATATCAATGTGAGGAGTAGGGATTGCCATGCAGCGAATGCACTAAGATCTATAAGTGTATGAAAGCTCCATATGAAAACTAAGTGGGTGTGCAACTAATCCTATAATGGACCACTAGTATATGAAAGTGACAACATAGGAGACTCTCCATATGAAAAACATGGTGCTACTTTGAAGCACAAGTGTGGTAAAGGATACTAACAATGCCCCTTCTCTCTTTGTTTATTTTTTCTTTTTTTTCTTTTTTTTCTTTTTTATTTTCCTTTTTTTCTTTTTATTTTTTCTCTCATTGTCCAGAGTCTCATCTCGACTTGTGGGGGAATCATAGTCTCCATCATCCTTTCCTCACTGGGGCACTGCTCTAAAAATGAATAATGATGATCATCACACTTCTATTTACTTATAACTCAAAAGAAATAAAAATTACAACTCGATACCTATGACAAAGTATGAATCTATATGAATGCCTCTGGCAGTGTACCAGGAGGTGCAATGATCTAGCGTAACATGTATAAAAATAATGAACGGTGGCTGAGCCACAACTACTATGTCAGCTATATGATCATGCAAAGCAATATGACAATGAATGCTCAAGTCATCAAACGGAAGCGGTGGAAGTTGCATGGCTATATATCTCGGAATGGCCATGGAAAAGCCATAATAGGTAAGTATGGTGGCTGTTTTGAGGAAGATATAATAATGCTTATGTGTGATAGACCGTATGATATCACGGGGTTTGGATGCACCGGCGAAGTTTGCACCACGTCTCGAGGTGAGAAAGGGCAATGCACGGTACCGTAGAGGCTAGCAAATTACGGAAAGGTACGAGTGTGTATAATCCATGGACTCACATTAGTGAAAAAGAACTCATATACTTGTTGCAATAGTTTATTAGCCCTCGAAGCAAAGTAATACTACACATGCCCCTAGGTGGGAGGTTGGTAGGAGTTAACCATCGCGAGAGGATAAATTGTGCTCCAACTTCCCTGCATAACGAGAGACTATACGTGCATGCTTCGGGAATCAAAAACCTTAACACCAATATTCTTACTAACCACAACCGTTTACTAGTACTTCCCACATATTCCATCTCTATATCCAAAAACTATTGCAAGGAATCAAACATATTATATTCAGTGATCCATAAGTTTTATGTAGGATTTTTATGACTAACCATGCAAATGACCAATTCCATTTGTCTCTCTAAATAGATATAAGTGAAGCATGAGAGTTTAATTATTTCTACAAAAGATCATGCTCTAACAAATATGAGTGAAGCAAAAGAGCATTCTACGAACATCGGTTTTCTATGTGAAGAGAAACAGGCAATCCAAACTTCAAATGATATAAGTGAAGCACATGAAGCATTCTATAAAGCCATACTCAAAAGATATAAGTCAAGTGCAATGAGAATTATATAAATCAACTATGGACTATCTCATACCAGCATGGTGTGTAAAAGAAAAATGCAAACTAAATGCGAAAGACGCTCCAAGATTTACACATATCACATGAACGAAACGAAGACGAAAACAGACCGATACTTGTTGAAGAAAGATGGGTGCCTTCCAGGGCATCCCAAAGCTTAGACGCTTGAGTCTCCTTGAATATTTACTTGGGGTGCCTCGGGCATCCCCAAGCTTGAGCTCTTGCCTCTCCTCCTTCTCCTCATATCGAGACTTCCTCGATCTTTGATCACTTCATCCACACAAAACTCAATATAAAGCCCGGTAAGATCCGTTAGTATAATAAAGCAAATGACTACTCTATGTACTGTTGCAAACCAATTCATATTTTGTTTTTGCATTGTAGCTACTGTAATATAATTTTTCCATGGCTTATACCACCGATAGAATCGATAGTTTCATCAAAACAAGCAAAACAATGCATAAAAAACAGAATATGTCTTAAACAGGAAAGTCTGTAGCAATCTGAACATCTACCATACTTATGTTACTCCAAAAATTCTGAAAAAATAATGAAAAAAATAAACAATTTGTATAGCAAGACTGTGCAAAAAGTTTCAAAAATGTTTGACGTTTCAGCAAAAAAAATGAAAATTCACGCTCTACAGCCAAAGTTTATGTTTCTCCACCGCACATACCAACAAGCAATCTACCCATCCTAAAGGCAAATCTTGGCACATTATTTTTATAATACAATGGAATTGTACAAGGGGATAATTTTTTTTTTGAGAATCTTCATGAAAAATTCTACATTGTTTCCATGAGCATGAACACAAGTGTTCTAGGTCGACCCTCACTTCCGCAATGCATCACCTTTCAATCGCTTCTCTTTCGTGAAATTTTTTAAGTTCCCCTCTATATTTTTTTGTTTTAAACTTTATAAAAGCACTCAACATAAATAAATGACTCTCTAAAACTTCTGGGTTGTCTCCCTGGCAGCGCTTTCTTTAAAGCCATTAAGCTAGGCATAAAGTGCTCAAGTAATGAATCCACCCGGATCCCAAGGTATATCAAAGCCAATTTTAATTAACAATGATTTGGCATTTAGTAGTGAGCACAAAGCAAGATATATCATGCAATGACAAAGTCTAACTCTCTTCCTATGCATCAGCATGTCATACAAGAACAATTCATGCACATCAAGTAAAGGCCAATACATAGCATAAGTAGTTTCTTGCAATTTTATCGTATTGGAAACATAGAGAGGTGGAGATGTAGTTACTCTCTCATAATAATTGCAAGTAGGAGCAGCAAGCACATGCATATTATATTCATCAAAATCATCATGTGCAACGGTAAAAGGCAACCCATCAATATAATCCTTAATAAGAACAAACTTCTCCGACATAGTGTAGTTTGGATAATTCAAAAAGATAATAGGACTATCATGTGTGGGTGCAATAGCAATAATTTCATGTTTAACATAAGGAACCATAGCAAGTTCATCTCCATAAGCATAATTCATATTGGCATCATGGACACAATCATCAAGTTCATGAAAAAGGGAAATTTCAAACGAATCAACGGGATCATAGCAATTATCATAGCATTCATCCTTCGGTAAGAACGAAGGGACATTAAACAATGTATGAGTTGAAGAGTTACTCTCATTAGAAGGTGGGAATGGGTGATCAATCCGCTCTTCCTCCTTTTGTTCTTCGCTCCCTCCTCATCTTTTTCATCCAATGAGCTCATAGTTTCATCAATTCCTTCTTTCATAGACTCCTGTAAAATATTGATCTCTTCTCGAACAGCAGAGATTTTCTCAATAAATGCATAAATATTGGAATTGTATTTATAATTATCATAGCAATATTTAAGGATGGCAAAATTTTCAGGCCTATAAACATCATCATCAAAAGCTTCATACTTTAAAAACAAAGATTCAATTTCATGAGCACCCTTAAAAGCAACTAATTCTTCTATTCGTTCCACATCATAATAATCATATCTACCATTGGTATAGGAAGCCAAGGTTTCATTATCATTAAATTTTCATAAAAAGGGAAGGTGTGGAGCATTCATCCTAGAGCAACAAGTAAAATCATATCTCAAGCATAAATTCCAAGCATACCAATGCAACATACCAATTTGATCCCATAAAAGTTTCCCCTTTTGTGTCGAGCGATAATCCCTAAAGTATTCACGTTGATCCAACATTACTCCCATTATCAAGTTGAATGGGGTTTTCTCAGGATTATCAAAGTAGTGCATAATACTTTTCACATAATGAGCATCGAGGGTTTTAGGAGGTTCCAAATCTCCATGAGTAGCAAGTACAACTGAATTTTTGGTGTTTCGTGTTCCATAGCCATAACTAAAGATAGAGAACAACTTAGAACAGAAAATAAAAACTACTTAGTGATAAAGCAAACAAGCACACACGAGAATATTCACCCACGCTATTGCTCCCCGGCAACGGAACCAGAAAAAGGTCTTGATAACCCACAAGTATAGGGGATCGTTTGTAGCCTTATTTGGTAAATAAGAGTGTCAAACCCAACGAGGAGCTAAAGGCAGAACAAATATTCCCTCAAGTTCTATCGACCACCGATACAACTCTATGCACATTTTACATTTGCTTTACCTAGAACAAGTATGAAACTATTTTGCAAGAATAAAACTACAAGTACTTTGCGAGAATAAAACTACGAATAAAATGCAAGGTAGTAAAAGTGGATAGCTTTTGTCAATAAGAAAGTCATTTGTCCCTAGGCAATCGATAACAAGTATCGGTAATCATTCTTGTAATTTTATATGAGGGAGAGGCATGAGCTAACATACTTTCTCTACTTGGATCATATGCACTTATGATTGGAACTCTAGCAAGCATCCGCAACTACTAAAGATCATTAAGGTCGTGAAACCCAACCATAGCATTAAGTATCAAGTCCTCTTTACTCCCATACGCCATGACCCACTTATCCGCGTTTAGGCTGTTGGCATCCCCCGCAACAGTGACAATAAGCAAGCCATGAACATATTCACTACAAAAAAAAAGACACATCCGTGACATTTTGGGCCGAACGAAAAAAAATTGTCATACATATGACACTTCTATGACGATAATTTTGACAAAACCCGGTATCATCATAGATGTGGTGGGATCATACTTCTATGACGAAAAATCATGACAGAAAATGGGCTTTTCATCCTGGGCAGGCCGGAGGCGCAGCTGCATGACAATCTTTGGGCCATCCATGACGGAAAAAACCGTGGTAGAAGCGAGGGGGAGGAAAATTCGGGAGTTCGATTCTGATGGGAGGTCGGGGCCAAGCGATCGCATTTCTCTCGTACTGCGTCGGCGTGTGTGTGTGGTGTTGGCTCTAATCGAACCCGAGCGAGGCGTTGGGCTCTAATCGAACCCAGCGATTGCCCGCAAGCTACGCGTTCATCGAACCCGAGCGATCGATCGATGGATGTTAATCGAACCCGATCGAGCGATTCGCCGCCATCGCCGCTAATCAAGCCGATCGATGCTGCCTGGGATGACAAAGGCGTTGTGGGGGTTTGGATGAACAATGAGCGGTGGCGTTGCCTCTGGATGAACAGGACCCGTGGTGTGGTGGAGGGCTGGATGAGCAGAGAGCGGTGGAGGGCTGCCCGTGGAGGGTGGATGAACAGGACCCGTGGTGTGGAGGGCTGGATGAATAGTAGACGGTGGAGGGGTGCCCGTGGAGGGTGGTTGAACAGGACCCGTGGTGTGGAGGGCTGGATGAATAGTAGACGGTGGAGTGGTGGTTGAGCGATGAGCGGTGGAGTAGCGCGGTGGAGGCTGGATGAGCAGGAGCCCATGGAGGCTGGAGGAGGTCGACAGTGGAGATGAACAGTATCCCGTGGAGTCCCGTTTTGCGGTACGCCACACCCCTCCCGATGAAAAGGACCCCCGTTTCGACCGTAGCGCTCCAACACAAGTCCGTTTCGTCCGTTTTGCGGTACGCCACACTCCTCCCGATCGACAGGACCCCCGTTTCGACCGTAGGAGGTCCGTTTGGTCCGTTTTGCAGTACGCCACACCCCTCCCGATCAACAGGACCCCCGTTTCGACCGTAGGAGGTCTGTTTCCTCCATTTTGTGGTACTCCAGACCCCTCCCGATCAACAGGACCCCGTTCCGAACGTAGGAGGTCCGTTTCCTCCATTGTGCGGTACGCCAGGTCTCGTTTCCATCGCCTGTTCCATCCAAGCCCTCCCGATGAACACGACCACACATTCCGTTCCGACCCAGCCGGTTGGCTCCCACGTGTTCCGTTGCCTCCCGATGAACACGACGCATTCCGTTGCCTCCCGATGAACATGACGCATTCCGTTGCCTCCCCATGAACACGACGCATTCTGTTGCCTCCCCATGAACACGACGATGATGCTATTTCTCTGTTCCGACCCAGCCATGTACACGAGCCCTGGCCATACGTATGCGCGAGTAGGCGTTCGAGACCCCGCAAGTATGTACACATACGTGGCCATATTTTCTTTCTTGCACCCTGGCCGCTGTACGTACGTGTACATGCTATGTGCGCGCCTCTACTACGACACGTACGCGCCTCTACTATGACACGTGCGCGCCTCTACATCCACCAGTATATATGTATGTACACGTTCGCGACCAGAATGACAACGCTATATGCGCTTGACCGGTGGGTCCCGACCGTCGAGCACTTCCTTGCGTGCGAAGATGTAGCCGTGGGTCCCAGCAATCGGGCGAATCATTTTTTTTGCCCGGACGCACTTCCTTGCGTGCGAAGGTGTAGCTGGTGGGTCCCAGCGATCGAGGCAAACATTTTTTCGCAAAATCGGTGGCCCGTCTGGTGGGTCCCCGCCGTCGTGGAGGAATAATTATTTTGCACGTAATAAGGAGGCACTTCCTTGCTGCGGCCGTGGACCCGGTATCGACCTCTCCACGTCTGATCCACATCCGATGGAAGTCGTTCCTTGACCATGTTGACCATGCTGCGCCGAGAGCACCAGGCGGTGGACGACGGCGAGGCCTAGGAAGGGGACGACGGGAGCCGGGAAGACGAGCGATGGAAGCCAGCGGAGAGGAGTACGAGGGTTCACTGCTTTAATGCGGTGTGAGGCTGCCGCCGCCGCAGGCTGGATAGCGATGGGAATAGTAGGGGGCGGTGAGGCCTCCACGGCAGCACAGCCGGCCATGGGAGGCAGGAGCATGCGGCACGACCGGCGCTGCTTTGGGCGGCTGGAGCAAGAAGACCAGAGGTTGAAGAAGCACTACGGCCGTTGGATGGACATTGTACGATCACTGGAGCTAGAATCGTTCATATTGACTAAAGTTGACAAAGGCCCCCGCCCCACTCAACTTAGTAGGCCCACAAGTCAGCCTCCCACCATGGTGGGTCCCAGCTAGCAGGGGGAGTATTCATTTTTTTTGTGCGTAATAAGGAGGCACTTCCGATGGGTCCGAGCTGACAGCGGGGGGAACGTTTTTTCACGAAATACGCTGGCCCATCCGGTGGGTCCCAGCAGTCAGGGGGGAATAGTTTTTTCGCGAAATAAGGTGGCCCGTCCGGTGGGTCCCTGCTGTCAGGTGAAGGAATAATTATTTTGCGCATAATAAGTAGGCACTTCCTTGCGGCCGCCTGGACCCAGCTGTCAGCCTCTCCACGTACAGTACTCTTCCGATGGAAGTCGGTCGTTGACCATGTTGACCACGCCGCGCCGAGAGAACCCGGGCGGTGGTCTGGACAACGGCTAGGCCTAGGAAGGGGACGACGCGGAGCCGGGGAAGACGCAGTAGTGGAAGCCCGCACGGTGAGGAGTACGAGGGTTCACTGGTTCGACTGCGGTGTGAGGCTACCTTCGCCGCAGAATAACAGGGGGTGTGGGTGAGTAGAGGGATGGCCTGGCCAGCGGTGGGAGTAGTACGGGCGGTGAGGCCTCCAGGCATCACACCCGCCACGGAGGCAGGAGCACGCGACACGACCGGCGCTGCTTTGGACGGCCGAGCAAGAAGACCAGAGGTTGAAGAAGCACTACGACCGTTGGATGGACATCGTCACGATCACTGCTGCTAGAACCGTTTATATTGACTAAGTTGACAAAGCCCTTGGTACGCGTCAACTTAGTAGGCCCAACTTCGGTTTGGCAGAGAACATATAGCCCATTTGCGATTTGTAAGAATGTACATCCCATTTTTTTAATTCTAATGGAATTTACTATAGCCCATTTACAGTTTGTTAAAAGTACAACCCAACTTCTAGCTAGGACAACGATTAATAATTTCAAACAACCGCTCAAAACAGAATTAAAAAAATTCCCACATTTTGATGGGATCCAAATATTTTATCCGAAATTTCTAGTCAGGTTAAATATAATTTCAAAATAAAGTTGTATTACGTTAAAATCTAACGAAATATATTCTTGCAAACAAGTAATTTAATTAAAATTTTCAAATTCCAAAATAATATATTTTTCAAACTAATTACATGTTTGGTGCATAGTAACTGTCCAGTTATTATAATTACATCCCATTTATTATTTCTTAAAGTCCATTTTCTTGTTAAGCCTAATGCATACCTCCTAGGAAAGTTTGCAGCCCAGCGGGGCGGAGAATAACAAGTTGACCCGGATATTGTGTACAACTGTCGGCCAAGTTGCATTGCTGATGTTGAGAAAAAAGGCCTGTGTGTATAGTACATGAAGGAAATATGCCCTAGAGGCAATATTAAAGTTATTATTTATTTCCTTATATCATGATAAATGTTTATTATTCATGCTAGAATTGTATTAACCGGAAACATAGTACATGTGTGAATACATAGACAAACAGAGTGTCACTAGTATGCCTCTACTTCACTAGCTCGTTAATTAAAGATGGTTATGTTTCCTAACCATAAACATGAGTTGTCATTTGATTAACGGGATCACATCATTTGGAGAATGATGTGATTGACTTGACCAATTCTGTTAGCTTAGCACTCGATCGTTTAGTATGTTGCTATTGCTTTCTTCATGACTTATACATGTTCCTATGGCTATGAGATTATGCAACTCCCGTTTATCGGAGGAACACTTTGTGTGCTACCAAACGTCACAACGAATCGGGTGATTATAAAGGTGCTCTCACAGTGTCTCCGAAGGTACTTGTTGGGTTGGCGTATTTCAAGATTAGGATTTGTCACTCCGATTGTCGGAGAGGTATCTCTGGCCCACTCGGTAATGCACATCACTATAAGCCTTGCAAGCATTGCAACTAATGAGTTAGTTGCGGGATGATGTATTACGGAACGAGTAAAGAGACTTGCGGGTAACGAGATTGAACTAGGTATTGAGATACCGACGATCGAATCTCGGGCAAGTAACATACCGATGACAAAGGGAACAACGTATGTTGTTATGCGGTCTGACCGATAGAGATCTTCGTAGAATATGTGGGAGCCAATATGAGCATCCAGGTTCCGCTATTGGTTATTGACCGGAGACGTGTCTCGGTCATTTCTACATAGTTCTTGAACCCGTAGGGTCCGCACGCTTAAAGTTTCGATGACAGTTTTATTATGAGTTTATGTGTTTTGATGTACCGAAGGTAGTTTGGAGTCCCGGATGAGATCGGGGACATGACGAGGAGTCTCTAAATGGTCTAGACGTAAAGATCGATATATTGGACGACTATATTCAGACATCGGAAAGGTTCCTAGTGATTCAGGTATTTTTCGGAGTACCGGGGAGTTACGAGAATACGGGAAAGAATTATTGGGCCTTAATGGGCCTTAGTGGGAAGGAGAGGCAGCAGCCAGGAGGTGGCGCACGCCCCTCCCAAGCCCAGTCCGAATTGGACAAGGGGTTTGGGACGCGGCCCCCTCTCCCTTCCTTCTCCTCTTCTCCCTTGGCGCCCCCTTCTCCTAGTTGGACTAGGAAAGGAGGAAACCTACTTCAACTAGGAGTAGGAATCCTACTCCCTTGGCGCCCCCTCCTAGGGTCGGCCTCCTCCTCCCTTTCTCCTTTATATACGGGGGCAGGGGGCACCCCATGGACACAACAACTGATCTGTTTGATCTTTTAGCCGTGTGCGGTGCCCCCCTCCACCATAGTCCACCTCGATAATACTGTAGCGGTGCTTAGGCGAAGCCCTGCATCGGTAGAACATCAACATCGTCACCACGCCGCCGTGCTGACGAAACTCTCCCTCAACACTCGGCATCGGGCTGAACGTGTGCTGAACTCGGAGGTGGCGTACGTTCGGTACTTGATTGGTCGGATCGTGAAGACGTACGACTACATCAACCGCGTTGTGCTAACGCTTCCGCTTTCGGTCTACGATGGTACGTGGACAACACTCTCCCCTCTCGTTGCTATGCATCACCATGATCTTGAGTGTGCGTAGGAATTTTCTTGAAATTGCTACGTTCCCCAACAGTGGCATCCGAGCTAGGTTTTATGCATAGATGTCATATGCACGAGTAGAACGCAAGTGAGTTGTGGGTGATATAAGTCATACTGCTTACCAGCATGTCATACTTTGGTTCGACAGTATTGTTGGACGAAGCGGCCCGGACCGACATTACGCGTATGCTTACACGAGACTGGTTCTACCGACGTGCTTTGCGCACAGGTGGCTGACGGGTGTCAGTTTCTCCAACTTTAGTTGAACCGAGTGTGGCTATGACTGGTCCTTGCGAAGGTTAAAACAGCACCAACTTGACAAACTATCGTTGTGGTTTTGATGCGTAGGTAAGAACGGTTCTTGCTAAGCCCGTAGCAGCCATGTAAAACTTGCAACAACAAAGTAAAGGACGTCTAACTTGTTTTTGTAGGGCATGTTGTGATGTGATATGGTCAAGACATGATGCTAAATTTTATTGTATGAGATGATCATGTTTTGTAACCGAGTTATCGGCAACTGGCAGGAGCCATATGGTTGTCGCTTTATTGTATGCAATGCAGTCGCCATGTAATGCTTTACTTTATCACTAAGCGGTAGCGATAGTCATAGAAGCATAAGATTGGCGAGACGACAACGATGCTACGATGGAGATCAAGGTGTCGCGCCGCTGACGATGGTGATCATGGTGGTGCTTCGGAGATGGAGATCACAAGCACAAGATGATGATGGCCATATCATATCACTTATATTGATTGCATGTGATGTTTATCTTTTGTGCATCTTATCTTGCTTTGATTGACGGTAGCATTATAAGATGATCTCTCACTAAATTATCAAGGTATAAGTGTTCTCCCTGATTATGCACCGTTACGAAAGTTCTTCGTGCTGAGACACCACGTGATCGGGTGTGATAGGCTCTACGTTCAAATACAATGGATGCAAAACAGTTGCACACACGGAATACTCAGGTTAAACTTGACGAGTCTAGCATATAACAAATATGGCCTCGGAACACTGAGACCGAAAGGTCAAGCGTGAATCATATAGTAGATATGATCAAAATAGTGATGTTCACCATTGAAAACTACTCCATTTCACGTGATGATCGGTTATGGTTTAGTTGATTTGGATCGCGTGATCACTTAGGTGATTAGAGGGATATCTATCTAAGTGGGAGTTCTTAAGTAATTTGATTAATTGAACTTTAATTTATCATGAACTTAGTCCTGGTAGTATTAGCATATCTATGTTGTAGATCAATAGCTTGCGATGTTGCTCCCCGTTTATTTTTATATGTGTTCCTAGAGAAAACTAAGTTGAAAGATGATAGTAGCAATGATGCGGATTGGGTCCATGATCTGAGGTTTATCCTCATTGCTGCAAGAAGAATTATGTCCTTGATGCACCGCTAGGTGACAGACCTATTGCAGGAGCGGATCACGAGGCGTTATGAGCGTTCGGCTAGCTCAATATGATGACTACTTGATAGTTTAGTGCACCATGCTTGAACGGCTTAGAATCGGGACTTCAAAGACGTTTTGAACGTCATGGACCATATGAGATGTTCCAGGAGTTGAAGTTAATATTTCAAGAAAATACCCGAGTTGAGAGATATGAAGTCTCCAACAAGTTCTATAGCTAAAAGATGGAGGAGAATAGCTCAAGCAGTGAGCATATGCTCAGATTGTCTGGGTACTACAATCGCTTGAATCAAGTGGGAGTTAATCTTCCAGATAAGATAGTGATTGACAGAATTCTCTAGTCACCATCACCAAGTTAGTAGAACTTCATGATGAACTATAATATGCAAGGGATAACGGAAACGATTCCCAAGCTCTTCATGATGCTGAAATCGACGAAGGTAGAAATCAAGAAAAACATCAAGTGTTGATGGTTGACAAGACCACTAGTTTCAAGAAAAGGGCAAAGGGAAGAAGGGGAACTTCAAGATGAACGGCAAGCAAGTTGCTACTCAAGTGAAGAAGCCCAAGACTATACCTAAGCCTGAGACTAAGTGCTTCTACTACAAAGTGACTGGTCACTGGAAGCGGAACTACCCCAAGTATTTGGTGGATAAGTAGGATGGCAAAGTGAACAAAGGTATATTGGATATACAGATTATTGATGTGTATTTTACTAGTGTTCGTAGCAACCCCTCGGTATTTGATACTGGTTCAGTTGCTAAGAGTAGTAACTCGAAACAGGAGTTGCAGAATGAACATAGACTAGTTAAGGGTGAAGTGACGATGTGTGTTGGAAGTGGTTCCAAGATTGATATGATCATCATCGCACACTCCCTATACTTTCGGGATTAGTGTTGAACCTAAATAAGTGTTATTTGGTGTTTGCGTTGAGCATCGATATGATTTGATCATTTTTATTGCAATACGGTTATTCATTTAAGTTAGAGAATAATTGTTGTTCTGTCTACATGAATAAAACGTTATATGGTTACACACCCAATGAAAATGGTTCGTTGGATATCGATCGTAGTGATACACATATTCATAATATTGAAGCCAAAAGATGCAAAGTTAATAATGATAGTGCAACTTATTTGTGGCACTGCTGTTTAGGTCATATTGGTGTAAAGCATGAAGAAACTCCATGTTGATGGGATTTTGGAATCACTTGATTATGAATCACTTGATGCTTGCAAACCATGCCTTATGGGCAAGATGACTAAGACTCCGTTCTCCGGAACAATGGAGCGAGCAACTGACTTATTGGAAATAATACATAATGATGTATGCGATCCGATGAATATTGAGGCTCGCGGCGGGTATCATTATTTTCTGACCTTCACAGATGATTTGAGCGGATATGGGTATATCTACTTGATAAAACATAAGTCTGAAATATTTGAAAAGTTCATATAATTTCAGAGTGAAGTGGAAAATCATCGTAACAAGAAAATAAAGTTTCTATGATCTGATCGTGGAGGAGAATATTTGAGTTACGAGTTTGGTCTTCATTTGAAACAATGAGGAATAGTTTCGCAACTCACGCCATCTGGAACACCACAGCGTAATGGTGTGTCCAAACGTCATAACCGTACTTTATTGGATATAGTGCAATCGATGATGTTTCTTACCCATTTACCACTATAGTTTTGGGGTTATGCATTAGAGACAGCTGCATTCACGTTAAAAAGTGCACCATCTAAATCCGTTGAGACGACACCATATGAACTATGGTTTGACAAGAAACCAAAGTTGTCGTTTCTTAAAGTTTGAGGTTGCAATGCTTATGTGAAAAAGTTTCAACCTGATAAGCTCAAACCCAAATAGGAGAAGTGCGTCTTCATAGGATACCCAAAAAGAAAATGTTGGGTACACCTTCTATCACAGACCCGAAGGCAAGATATTCGTTGCTGAGAATGGGTCCTTTCTACTGAAGGAGTTTCTCTCGAAAGAAGTGAGTGGGAGGAAAGTAGAACTTGATGAGGTAACTGTACCTGCTCCCTTATTGGAAAGTAGTTCATCACAGAAATCTGTTCCTGTGACTACTACACCAATTAGTGAGGAAGCTAATGATGATGATCATGTAACTTCAGATCAAGTTACTACCGAACCTCGTAGGTAAACCAGTGAGATCCGCACCAGAGTGGTACGCTAATCCTATTCTGGAGGTCATGTTACTTGACCATGACGAATGTACGAACTATGAGGAAGCGATGATGAGCCCAGATTCCATGAAATGGCTTGAGGCCATGAAATCTGAGATGAGATCCATATATGAGAACAAAGTATGGACTTAGATTGACTTGCCCAATGATCGGCGAGCCATTGAGATTAAATGGATCTTCAAGAGGATGACGGACGCTGATAGTAGTGTTACTATCTACAAAGCTATAATTGTCGCAAAAGGTTTTAGACAAGTTCAAAGGTGTTAACTACGATGAGAGTTTCTCACTCGTATCTATGCTTAAGTATGTCCGAATCATGTTAGCAATTGCCGCATTTTATGAAATCTGGCAAATGGATAAACAAAACAGCATTCCTTAATGGATTTATTAAAGAAGAGTTGTATATGATGCAACCAGAAGGTTTTGTCGATCCTAAAGGTGCTAACAAAATGTGCAAGCTCCAGCGATCCATTTATGGACTGGTGGAAGCATCTCGGAGTTGGAATATACGCTTTGATAAGTTGATAAAAGGATATAGTTTTATACAGACTTGCGGTGAAGCCTATATTTATAAGAAAGTGAGTGGGAGCACTACAGCATTTCTGATAAGTATATGTGAATGACATATTGTTGATCAGAAATAATGTAAAATTATTCTGCAAAGCATAAAGGAGTGTTTGAAAGGAGTTTTTCAAAGAAAGACCTCGGTGAAGCTGCTTACATATTGAGCATCAAAATCTATAGAGATAGATCAAGATGCTTGATAAGTTTTTTTTCAATGTGTACATACCTTGACAAGATTTTGAGGTAGTTCAAAATGGAACAGTCAAAGAAAGAAGTTCTTCCCTGTGTTACAAGGTGTGAAATTGAGTAAGACTCAAAGCCCGACCACGACAGAAGATAGAAAGAGAATGAAAGTAATTCCCTATGCCTCAGCCATAGGTTCTATAAAGTATGCCATACTGTGTACCAGATCTATTGTATACCCTACACTGTGTTAAGCAAGGGAGTACAATAGTGATCTAAGAGTAGATCACTAGACAGAGGTCAAAATTATCCTTAGTGGAATAAGGAAATATTTCTCGGTTATGGAGGTGACAAAAGGTTCGTCGTAAAGAGTTACGTCGATGCAAGTTTTGACACAGATCTGGATGACTCTAAGTATCGATCTAGATACATATTGAAAGTGGGAGCAATTAGCTAGAGTAGCTCCGTGCAGAGCATTGTTGACATATAAATTTGCAAAATACATACGGATCTGAATGTGGCAGACCCATTGACTATATTTCTCTCACAAGCAAAACATGATCACATCTTAGTACTCATTGGGTTTAATCACATAGCGATGCGAACTAGATTATTGACTCTAGTAAACCTTTGAGTGTTGGTCACATGACAATGTGAACTATGGGTGTTAATCACATGGTGATGTGAACTATTGGTATTAAATCACATGGTGATGTGAACTAGACTATTGACTCTAGTGCAAGTGGGAGACTGAAGGAAATATGCCCTAGAGGCAATAATAAAGTTATTATTTATTTCCTTATATCATGGTAAATGTTTATTATTCATGCTAGAATTGTATTAACCGGAAACATAATACATGTGTGAATACATAGACAAACAGAGTGTCACTAGTATGCCTCTACTTGACTAGCTCGTTAATTAAAGATGGTTATGTTTCCTAACCATAGACATGAGTTTTCATTTGATTAACGGGATCACATCATTAGGAGAATGATGTGATTGACTTGACCCATTCCGTTAGCTTAGCACTCGATCGTTTAGTATGTTGCTATTGCTTTCTTCATGACTTATACATGTTCCTATGACTATGAGATTATGCAACTCCCGTGTACCGGAGGAACACTTTCTGTGCTATCAAACATCACAACATAACTGGGTGATTATAAAGGTGCTCTACAGGTGTCTCTGAAGGTACTTGTTGGGTTGGCGTATTTCGAGATTAGGATTTGTCACTCTGATTGTCGGAGAGGTATCTCCGGGCCCACTCGGTAATGCTCATCACTATAAGCCTTGCAAGCATTGCAACTAATGAGTTAGTTGCGGGATGATGTATTACGGAACGAGTAAAGAGACTTGCGGGTAACGATATTGAACTAGGTATTGAGATACCGACGATCGAATCTCGGGCAAGTAACATACCAATGACAAAGGGAACAACTTATGTTGTTATGCGGTCTGACGATAAAGTGTTGGGGAACGTAGCAATTTCAAAAAATTTCCTACGCACATGCAAGATCATGGTGATGGCATAGCAACGAGAGGGGAGAGTGTATGTCCACGTACCCTTGTAGACCTTAAGCGGAAGCGTTATAACAACGCGGTTGATGTAGTCGTACGTCTTCACGATCCGACCGATCCAAGTACCGAACGCACGGCACCTCCGAGTTCAGCACACGTTCAGCTCGATGACGATCCCCGGACTCCGATCCAGCAAAGTGTCGGGGATGAGTTCCGTCAGCATGACGGCGTGGTGACGATGATGATGCTTCACCGGCGCAGGGCTTCGCCTAAGCTCCGCGACGATATAACCGAGGTGGAATATGGTGGAGGGGGGCACCGCACACGGCTAAGGAACGATCACGTAGATCAACTTGTGTCTTATGGGGTGTGAAACGCCCTCGATGCGGCTATATCTCCCACGTGTCGAAGCACGACTTAGAGGCATAACCGCATTGAAAGCAATGTCGCAAGTGAGGTAATCTTCACACAACCCATGTAATACATAAGGGAAAGAGATACATAGTTGGCTTACAATCGCCACTTCACACAATACATGAGTAAAACATTACATCATACAGATACAATCAGGGTCCGACTACGGAACCAAAATAAAAGAAGACTACCCCAAATGCTACACAGATCCCCGATCGTCCCAACTGGGCTCCACTACTGATCAACTGAAACGAAACAACACAAAGAACAAGATCTTCATCGAGCTCCTCCTTGAGCTCGGGTCCATCACCTGCACGGTTTCATCGGCACCTGCAAACTGGTTTTGGAAGTATCTGTGAGTCACGGGGACTCAGCAATCTCACACCCGCGAGATCAAGACTATTTAAGCTTAAAGGTAGGACAGGGTAGTGAGGTGGAGCTGCAGCAAGCGACTAGCATATATGGTGGCTAACATACGCAAAAGAGAGCGAGGAGAGGAGGCAAAGCACGGTCGAACAACTATGATCAAGAAGTGATCCTGAGACTACTTACGTCAAGCATAACTCCAACACCGTGTTCACTTCCGGACTCCGCCGAAGAGACCATCACGTTACACACGCCGTTGGTGTATTTTAATTAAGATCAACCGGGTTTTCTACAACCGGACATTAACAAATTCCCATCTGCCACATAACCGCGGGCACGGCTTTGAAAGTTCAAACCCTGCAGGGTGTCCCAACTTAGCCCATGATAAGCTCTCGCGATCAACGAAGAATAGACCTTCTCCCGGAAGCCCGATCAGTCTCGGAATCCGGCTACAAGACATTCACAGCAATAAAACAAGTCCAGAAGACCTCCGGCGTGCGACACCTGATAGTAGCCGCGTATCTCGTCTCGAGCCACGACCGGATAAGCTAAGCGTCACAGTACCGACGTAACCCAAGTTGCCAAGGGATGGTCCAAGACGGTGCTCTAGTTTGGACCAACGCTTAGACAAGCATTGGCCGGGGGTAAATAAAGATGACCCTCGGGATGCGCGACTCCCAAGGGAAAAAAGGCTAGGTGAGGCAAATGTAAAACCAAAGTTGGGCCTTCTGGAAAAGTCTTATTCAAAGCGAACTGTCAAGGGGTCCCATAAATCACCCGACCGCGTTAGGGACGCAAAATCCGGGAACATAATACTGATATGACGGAAACTAGGGCGGCAAGAGTGGAACAAAACACCGGGCATAAGGCCGAGCCTTCCACCCTTTACCAAGTATATAGATGCATTAATTAAATAAGATATTATTGTGATATCCCAACAAGTAAACATGTTCCAACAAGGAACAACATCTCCATGTTCAACAAGGAACAAACTTCATATTCACCGCAACTAACAACGCTATAAGAGGGCTGAGCAAAGCGGTAACATAGCCAAACAACGGTTTGCTAGGAAATGATGGTTAGAGGTTTGACATGGCAATGTGGGTGGCATGATATAGCAAGTGGTAGGCATCGTAGCATAGGCATAGCAAAAGAGCGAGCATCTAGCAAGCAAAGATAGAAGTGATTTCGAGGGTATGGTCATCTTGCCTGAAATCCATAAGGAAGAAGATCAAGTCCATGAAGAGGACAAGCGGGCGTGGTCGAACGAATCCTCACAACTCCGGAACGAACCCGAAGCTAACGAGAGAAGCAAACCGGAAAGAAGCAAACAACATAGTAAACACACAATCATGAACATGGCATGATGCACAAGCAAATATGATGCATGTCCGGTTTAATGAGGCATGGCATGGCAAAGTGCAACAAACAATACTACAAATTAAGTGGAGCTCAATATGCAACGAGTTGCATATTGACGAATTTCACAACACTTATTTGTTCTCTCTCGGTTAGGTACTCAACAATATTAAATGTTATTAAACATGGCAAGAGGTGAAGCATAATTAAACTAGCTATTTAGGCAAGTTTAAATGAGGCCGGAAATAAGAAACAACAATTCCGGAAAATCCCCATGAGCAATATTTTAGATTCGGTACTGTTCTGCCCTAAACACAATTTTAGAGTTGTTAAACAGCAACATAAAGTGGACCATGTTAATCTAGGCATTTTTCCACCCCATTTACATATATAGAACATTTAATTCCGAGTTACGGTTATTTAGTTATGAATTAAATCATTTTAACATGGCATAATAGCAAATTTAAATAAACAGCAAGTTAAACATTTTTAACATAGATGAAAGTGGCATATTATTAATCTACACAATTTTCTGAGCATATTACATATATAAATTATTTTAAACCGATGCATGGTTAATTAGTTATTACATGCATGAAGTCTAGGGGGTTTTCTGTAAAACAGTTAAATTACTGGATAATGTTAAAATCGCAGGACGGAAAAAAAATAGCAACGGGCCAGATCTGCTGGGTGCTGGGCTGGGGTCTCACCATGGGCTCTTGGCCCGGCTCGGTGGGAAGGAGGCCAGGCAGAGGGGCGGCGCTGGGCCTGGCTGGTTTCGGCTGGGCCTGGCGCTGGCTTCGGCCGCGGAGGCCCACGCGGGAGGGGCGCGCTGGAGATCGCCGTCCTCCTCTGCTCGCTGCAGAGGCAGGAACAAGCCGGCGGCCAGAGGGAAGCCGACGGCGGGGCGAGGGATGGCGGAGGAGGCCGATCCGGTGAGGGAGGCGGATCGGCGCCGCGTCGTGGTTCTGCGAGAAGAACGCGCCATGGCCATGAGTGGGAGAGAGAAGGTGAGACAGGAGGAAGGAGGAGATGGGGCGACGCGACACGGGCAGGCGGCGGGGTGCTCCGGCGACAGGCCGCCGCGCCAAGGCGGGCGGGTCAGCGAGGAGAGAGATCGGGGTCGAGGGCTCCTCCCTCGATCCAGATCGAGGCGCGCGAGGGCGCGCGACGAGCGGGCTCGCGAGGCGGCGGCGGCGCTCGGGCCCGATCGGCCAGGTGGGCTCCCAGCTGGCTCGCGGGCCGCGCGGCTGGGAGGCGTGGGGAGGACGCGGGGCGCCCGGTTGGCGGGCGACGCCTCAGGTGGCGGCGCGGCCTCTGGGCCGGCGACAAGTGGCGGGGCAGGGTCGGCCGACGCTGAAAACGAGGAGGAGGAAGGTGGCTGCGGCGGCTGATGATTGGGGAGGCACGGAAATCAAGGAGGAGGTTGGGGTGACCAAAAATGGCAAGGGGGCTGCTATTTATAGCAGGGAGGCCTAGGGATTAGGGTTTGGGGAGTTTTGAGGGTTAGGAGGGTTTGGGACCTTTGGATCGCGATCGGCTCTGGACAGAGGGGAAACTAGGTGGGCTGCAGTGGGCTGTGACGAGAGGGTCTGGACTGAGGAGAGAGAATAGAAAAGCAGCCCGACAACTGTTTCGGAGACCAAAACGTCCGAGCGAATATACCGACTACTGATACCGCTATGTTTAACGGTTGGGCTATCGATGGACTCGAATGCGATTTAAACTTGGCGGCGGCCTGTCTACACTATAATAAGACCGCACGACAAGTTGCAACCCATTCCGAGAACATTATTATGCCACTTATAAAATAATATTTGGAGGTGCAGCGAGCGTGCAAGTGTATCCGGACTCGGAACGGACAACGGAGAGAACTGACGGAACCCGAACGGATGCAAGTTTTGAAAAACATGCGGATGAAATGCAGATGATGACATGAGATGAGATGCATAACAAGAACAAAATGCAAAACAACAGATAAAACCCAACCACGAAGGAAATATCATATCGCATCTCCGAAAAAGGCAAGAGTTGGAGTTACGAATATGGAAAGTTGTATCCGGGGTGTTACAACACTCCACCACTACGAGAGGATCTCGTCCCGAGATCTAGGATGGCACCGGAGGGAAAAGGAAGAGGAAGATGAGAGGTAAACCAAGTTGCTTCTTTGACAAACGAGTGAAACCATGAACCTTGAGAGGTTGAGCAAAATGAAAGAAAGAAAACAACGAAGATGAACGAGATTGCAAACAATCCGTTAGAAAAGAGGAACAAGGAACATTACGATAACTTGAAGGTTGAAAAGGCATGAATCAAGAGTTTAATGGACAAGATAGAATTCGAAACCACTCCGTTTAAAACAAGATGAGAGAGGAAGAATTCGGGCAGCACTCCGATTGAACATGGAAGGAATATAACATGAACTTGAGAAGATGGGATGATACTTGATGAAATCAACAACATACGCCTCGGAACTATTGAAAAAAAGCACAAGGGTAAGAAAGATTTCAGACAGCTCTCCGGTTGAGGAAGCGAGCAAAACTTGATAAGATGAGAGAACTCGAATGAAAACATGACACTCCGGTTAAATGGATAAGCAAGAAAAAGAACATGATCTTGACAAAAGAAGATGATGGGTCGAAGAGTGCAACATCACAATGCCTCCGGAAGAAAAAATAGAAGATAGATCATTGGAACAAAAGGATGGAGAAGAAAATGCCAACTTCTGCCACAAATGAACTTGGAAAAGCACCCTTGCAAAGAAGAATTGAACGGAGTTGTTGGAAAACCCACAACGAAATGAATAAGCTTGTAGTGGGCTTATGGAAAACATCTCAACATTATGAGGTCAAATTCGCCACCAACGGAAACAAGCGATTGGATTGATATCAACAAGGAGGCGAGAAACTTATTTCACCGGGAGGACAAATGAAGAACTTGGGTCATTAATAAGCACCATAAATAGCAACAATCCTTAGGGAAAGCTTTAGGTGAAATATAGCCCAAGATAAGTCCAATGAAGAGATTGATGGATTTAAATATCTCATGAATAAAGATAAAATGATGGATTTAAATATGTCACTCTTAAAAATCTGTGAATCATGAAACGCGAAGGAAAATTATCAACAATGACATAACACCATCTCAAAAGATAAGATAGAAAGAATTGCACTTGAATGCAAGAAGAAGAATGCTTGAACTCCTCAAAACAAAACATGTGTTGAGCACCATGTTCAATTTTGAGTATAGCTTGGCGGATCATAACTCGAGAGAAATCTTGAAGACCAATTAATAATTAAAAGAATCCTTGACGAACCATCATGTAGAGCCTCCATGAAGAACTCCGGTAAACAAAAGGATGATAAAAGAAAGAGAAGTTGACAACACAAGGTGAAGCCTTGCGGTGATAAGATGAAGCTTTGAAATGATATAACCGAGAAAAGTTGGAACTCCGGAAAGAAAAGATGAAGCATCTCGCATCAAATTGTGATATGATGAACAAACTCCGGAAAGAAGAGATGAACAACTTAGAACTGAGAAATTGATACCATTACGAACTCCGGAAGAATGAATCAATCACTTGGATGAAACAATAACAAGAATTATGTTATGCGTATCCTTCACCAATTTAGATTGATAACAAGCAACGGATTTGGCATACTACTTATTCCCATAGAAAAGATTAAGATAGATATGGCGCAAACTTGGGAAGGTCTTCAACGAACCACCGGTAGGATTGGAAAGAACGAATGAGTCTATATGATAACGAAGGAAGAGAACTCTTGAACAAACCACCATAATAATTGAGAATGAGCGTAGCAAAGGCACAATTCACGGGAAGAATTGTAAAACGAATAAAGATGCTTGACAAAATTTAGATACATTAGAGCGAAGAGATCATGAACTGATTAGAGGATATTTGACGATGCACCGTGAGATTTGGAAAACCAGAGTTGAGCGCTTGAATGAATAATTCTGAGATGATGGGCTCAAGAATCAAACTGAAAAGACTCTGAAATGCTCGGGTGGGTTAAAAGAATTCTCACAATCAAAACAATTATGAGGATGGCACGAAGCTAGAACCATGAATCTTGAAGAGAAAGAAGCGAGATTTAAGAGAAACTCTTCTTGGTCTTCAAAATTCGAGAATGACGACGAGAACATCACCATGAATTATTGAAGCACTCGGAATGAAAATTAGGAAGGTTGAACCAACAATGAAAATAATTTGGAAGATCTTGGAAAAACCAAGGTGATGATAATTCATTCTTCGTCAAACTTTGCAAAGAATTTGAGAATAACTCCGGAAAATTAGGAGAGTCGGGTAAGATCACTCGAAAAGACACGTGGGTTAGGGCCCACTCAAAAGAACCACCGTTGAACAATTGTTTGAAATAGATATTGCACCGGTAGAGTAAAATGGCTTGAATGAGATAGCATCCTCAAAAGAACTTGAGTGAATTGAGAATGGAAACTAGAATCTTCTCGAGATATCTTCAACGCCGGAACAATTGAATAGCGAGAAGTGGATGATTAAGAGATGCACCGACATGAAAAGCATTTGAAATGATGAAAAGAATCGATCAACACTGAAAACTTGACTTGAGTCCACGGAGAAGAAAATTAGAATGGAACAATGATAAGGTTAAAGCTTCCTTAGCGTCTTCATGAGAAATCACCGGATAAAACATTAAAGGAAAAGAATGAAGAAACTTCACTCAATAAAATGGATACTTGATTAAGAAATCTGAGTCCTTGAAGAAAAAAGGGTGGGGGCGGAAATCAAAACAACTTGGGTCGGATGAAATGAACACCGTTGAGAAAAACTTAGAATTGATCTTGCGAATGTTGGAATGATCGGATCCACTTGAAGAGAAGCACGCCGGTTGAGAAAAGAATTGACATGACAAGCTCAGTGATCAAGAAGGATTAGTATTCACATAGCAATATGAGAACACCACTTAGGAAAGGTATGGAATCAACACTTGACATTGAAGCAACTCGAATACCACAAAACAAAACAAAACAAAGGATTGGCTTCAAGAATGAGCGGAACAAACACATGATAGAATTTACGCCCAAAGTGTTCGTGGTGGGGCCCACGGATAGGATGTATAGCGGACGTCACGAATGACAAACAAGACGTCCCGAATCAGCATAGCCAAGGATTCTTTAAGGCGTCTCGCGACCACGTAAATCGACCGTGAATGGGCGGACCACTAGACGTTGAACCCCAATCTCAAATCATACATCATCGGAAAGATATCACCGTAAGCTACTAGAATTCCCACCTATAAACTCCGAAACTTTCGGTTATGCAATCTGGTGTTGGGGATACAGGGGACACAAAATATATCACCCAAACTAACAATACCTAGATCCATTTGTATCCATCCGTCAACACATAACCAAGAAAACCTCGAAATCGTGTACCTCGACCTTGAAAAACATCCGTTATACAAGTCATGGCAATACTCCCTTTCGCCACGATCTTTGGGCTATCGGGGTTATCTCACCAACAACTGCACAAAAGAGATTTCGATGTCGGCAAAACTCGGTATTCCAGAAGGCGCAACGATAAAATTGTGGCGACAACACCTCGGAGCTCAACTCCCGGACACCGCCACAACCCTAAATGTCGGGAGGCACCAAGAACAATGTTCTCGTCACAAAACCATCGAACGATTCCAAGATACCACGTGATCCTAAAAAATTTTAGTGAAATTTGAGGAGAGAGAGTCAAAACTCTCGTCGGGATACCTCACCAGAGCGACGAAGGGACTGAGGAGTAAAAAGAATCCTACTCTCCGATATATATAATCCTAAGACTCAAAACATTTTCCATTCTAGACTCAACAACGTCAGCAAACAATCAAGTAGGGGGCTCCTAAGTCGGGGAAGGCTCTGATACCAACTTGAAACGCCCTCGATGCGGCTATATCTCCCACGTGTCGAAGCACGACTTAGAGGCATAACCGCATTGAAAGCAATGTCGCAAGTGAGGTAATCTTCACACAACCCATGTAATACATAAGGGAAAAGAGATACATAGTTGGCTTACAATCGCCACTTCACACAATACATGAGTAAAACATTACATCATACAGATACAATCAAGGTCCGACTACGGAACCAAAATAAAAGAAGACTACCCCAAATGCTACAGGATCCCGATCGTCCCAAGCTGGCTCCACTCTTGATCAACTGAAGCGAAACAACACAAAGAACAAGATCTTCATCGAGCTCCTCCTTGAGCTCGGGTCCATCACCTGCACGGTTTCATCGGCACCTGCAAACTGGTTTTGGAAGTATCTGTGAGTCACGGGGACTCAGCAATCTCACACCCGCGAGATCAAGACTATTTAAGCTTAAAGGTAGGACAGGGTAGTGAGGTGGAGCTGCAGCAGCGACTAGCATATATGGTGGCTAACATACGCAAAAGAGAGCGAGGAGAGGAGGCAAAGCACGGTCGAACAACTATGATCAAGAAGTGATCCCGAGACTACTTACGTCAAGCATAACTCCAACACCGTGTTCACTTCCGGACTCCGAGAAGAGACCATCACGGTTACACACGCGTTGGTGTATTTTAATTAAGATCAACTTCGGTTTTCTACAACCGACATTAACAAATTCCCATCTGCCACATAACCACGGGCACGGCTTTGAAAGTTCAAACCCTGCGGGGTGTCCCAACTTAGCCCATGATAAGCTCTCGCGATCAACGAAGAATAGACCTTCTCCCGGAAGCCCGATCAGTCTCGGAATCCGGCTACAAGACATTCACAGCAATAAAACAAGTCCAAGAAGACCTCCGGCGTGCCGACACCACGATAGTAGCCGCGCAGATCTCGTCTCGAGCCACGACCGGATAAGCTAAGCGTCTGGTACCGACGTAACCCAAGTTGCCAAGGGATGGTCCATACGGTGCTCTAGTTTGGACCAACGCTTAGACAAGCATTGCCCGGGGGTAAATAAAGATGACCCTCGGGATGCGCGACTCCCAAGGGAAAAAGGCTAGGTGAGGCAAATGTAAAACCAAAGTTGGGCCTTCTTTGGAAAAGTCTTATTCAAAGCGAACTGTCAAGGGGTCCCATAAATCACCCGACCGCGTTAGGGACGCAAAATCCGGGAACATAATACCGATATGACGGAAACTAGGGTGGCAAGAGTGGAACAAAACACCAGGCATAAGGCCGAGCCTTCCACCCTTTACCAAGTATATAGATGCATTAATTAAATAAGATATTATTGTGATATCCCAACAAGTAAACATGTTCCAACAAGGAACAACATCTCCATGTTCAACAAGGAACAAACTTCATCTTCACCTGCAACTAACAACGCTATAAGAGGGCTGAGCAAAGCGGTAACATAGCCAAACAACGGTTTGCTAGGAAATGATGGTTAGAGGTTTGACATGGCAATGTGGGTGGCATGATATAGCAAGTGGTAGGCATCGTAGCATAGGCATAGCAAAAGAGCGAGCATCTAGCAAGCAAAGATAGAAGTGATTTCGAGGGTATGGTCATCTTGCACGAAATCCCGCAAGGAAGAAGATCAAGTCCATGAAGAGGACAAACGGGCGTAGTCGAGCGAATCCTCACAACTCCGGAGCGAACCCGGCTAACGAGAGAAGCAAACCGGAAAGAAGCAAACAACATAGTAAACACACAATCATGAACATGGCATGATGCACAAGCAAATATGATGCATGTCCGGTTTAATGAGGCATGGCATGGCAAAGTGCAACAAACAATACTACAAATTAAGTGGAGCTCAATATGCAACGAGTTGCATATTGACGAACTCTAACACTTATTTGGTTCTCTCTCGGTTAGGTACTCAACAATATTAAATGTTATTAAACATGGCAAGAGGTGAAGCATAATTAAACTAGCTATTTAGGCAAGTTTAAATGAGGCGGAAATAAGAAACAACAATTCGGAAAATCCCCATGAGCAATATTTTAGATTCGGTACTGTTCTGCCCTAAACACAATTTTAGAGTTGTTAAACAACAACATAAAGTGGACCATGTTAATCTAGGCATTTTCCACCCCATTTACATATATAGAACATTTAATTCCGAGTTACGGTTATTTAGTTATGAATTAAATCATTTTAACATGGCATAATAGCAAATTTAAATAAACACCGACGATAAAGTGTTGGGGAACGTAGCAATTTCAAAAATTTCCTACGCACATGCAAGATCATGGTGATGGCATAGCAACGAGGGGAGAGTGTATGTCCACGTGCCCTTGTAGACCTTAAGCGAAGCGTTATAACAACGGTTGATGTAGTCGTGCGTCTTCACGATCCGACCGATCCAAGTACCGAGCACGGCACCTCCGAAGTTCAACACGTTCAGCTCGATGGCGATCCCGGACCGATCCAGCAAAGTGTCGGGGATGAGTTCCGTCGACATGACGGAGCGTGGTACGATGATGATGCTTCATCGGCGCGAGGCCGCCTAAGCTCATGACGATATAACCGAGGTGGAATATGGTGGAGGGGCACCGCACGCGCTAAGGAACGATCACGTGATCAACTTGTGTCTTATGGGTGTGAACGCCCTCGATGCGCTATATCTCCCACGTGTCGGCACGACTTAGAGGCATAACCGCATTGAAAGCAATGTCGCAAGTGAGGTAATCTTCACACAACCCATGTAATACATAAGGGAAAGAGATACATAGTTGGCTTACAATCGCCACTTCACACAATACATGAGTAAAACATTACATCATACAGATACAATCAAGGTCCGACTACGGAACCAAAATAAAAGAAGACTACCCCAAATGCTACACAGATCCCGATCGTCCCAACTGGGCTCCACTCTTGATCAACTGAAAGCGAAACAACACAAAGAACAAGATCTTCATCGAGCTCCTCCTTGAGCTCGGGTCCATCACCTGCACGGTTTCATCGGCACACTGCAAACTGGTTTTGGAAGTATCTGTGAGTCACGGGACTCAGCAATCTCACACCCGCGAGATCAAGACTATTTAAGCTTAAAGGTAGGACAGGGTAGTGAGGTGGAGCTGCAGCAAGCGACTAGCATATATGGTGGCTAACATACATAAAAGAGAGCGAGGAGAGGAGGCAAAGCACGGTCGAACAACTATGATCAAGAAGTGATCCCGAGACTACTTACGTCAAGCATAACTCCAACACCGTGTTCACTTCCGGACTCACCGAGAAGAGACCATCACGGTTACACACGCGGTTGGTGTATTTTAATTAAGATCAACTTCGGGTTTTCTACAACGGACATTAACAAATTCCCATCTGCCACATAACATGGGCACGGCTTTGAAAGTTCAAACCCTGCAGGGTGTCCCAACTTAGCCCATGATAAGCTCTCGCGATCAACGAAGGAATAGACCTTCTCCCGGAAGCCCGATCAGTCTCGGAATCCGGCTACAAGACATTTCACAGCAATAAAACAAGTCCAGCAAGACCTCCGGCGTGCGACACCTCGATAGTAGCCGCGTATCTCGTCTCGTGCCACGACCGGATAAGCTAAGCGTCTGACAGCAACAGCGTAACCCAAGTTGCCAAGGGATGGTCCCGCACGGTGCTCTAGTTTGGACCAACGCTTAGACAAGCATTGGCCGGGGGTAAATAAAGATGACCCTCGGGATGCGCGACTCCCAAGGGAAAAAGGCTAGGTGAGGCAAATGTAAAACCAAAGTTGGGCCTTCTTTGAAAAGTCTTATTCAAAGCGAACTGTCAAGGGGGTCCCATAAATCACCCGACCGCGTTAGGGACGCAAAATCCGGGAACATAATACTGATATGACGGAAACTAGGGCGGCAAGAGTGGAACAAAACACCAGGCATAAGGCCGAGCCTTCCACCCTTTACCAAGTATATAGATGCATTAATTAAATAAGATATTATTGTGATATCCCAACAAGTAAACATGTTCCAACAAGGAACAACATCTCCATGTTCCAACAAGGAACAAACTTCATATTCACCTGCAACTAACAACGCTATAAGAGGGGCTGAGCAAAGCGGTAACATAGCCAAACAACGGTTTGCTAGGAAATGATGGTTAGAGGTTTGACATGGCAATGTGGGTGGCATGATATAGCAAGTGGTAGGCATCGTAGCATAGGCATAGCAAAAGAGCGAGCATCTAGCAAGCAAAGATAGAAGTGATTTCGAGGGTATGGTCATCTTGCCTGAAATCCCGCAGGAAGAAGATCAAGTCCATGAAGAGGACAAGCGGGCGTGGTCGAATCGAATCCTCACAACTCCGAACGAACCCGAAGCTAACGAGAGAAGCAAACCGGAAAGAAGCAAACAACATAGTAAACACACAATCATGAACATGGCATGATGCACAAGCAAATATGATGCATGTCCGGTTTAATGAGGCATGGCATGGCAAAGTGCAACAAACAATACTACAAATTAAGTGGAGCTCAATATGCAACGAGTTGCATATTGACTTGAACACTCTAACACTTATTTAGTTCTCTCTCGGTTAGGTACTCAACAATATTAAATGTTATTAAACATGGCAAGAGGTGAAGCATAATTAAACTAGCTATTTAGGCAAGTTTAAATGAGGCCGAAATAAGAAACAACAATTCGGAAAATCCCCATGAGCAATATTTTAGATTCGGTACTGTTCTGCCCTAAACACAATTTTAGAGTTGTTAAACAGCAACATAAAGTGGACCATGTTAATCTAGGCATTTTCCACCCCATTTACATATATAGAACATTTAATTCGAAGTTACGGTTATTTAGTTATGAATTAAATCATTTTAACATGGCATAATAGCAAATTTAAATAAACAGCAAGTTAAACATTTTAACATAGATGAAAGTGGCATATTATTAATCTACACAATTTTCTGAGCATATTACATATATAAATTATTTTAAACCGATGCATGGTTAATTAGTTATTACATGCATGAAGTCTAGGGGTTTTCGTAAAATGCTTAAATTCTGGATAATGTTAAAATCGCAGACGGAAAAAAAAATAGCAACGGGCCAGATCTGCTGGGTCTTGGGTGGGTCTCACCATGGGCTCTTGGCCGGCTCGGTGGGAAGGAGGCCAGCAGAGGGCGCGTGGCCCGGCTGGCCTTTTCGGGCTGGGCTGGCGCCGCTTCGGCCGCGGAGGCCCACGCGAGGGGCGCTGCTGGAGATCGCCGTCCTCCTCGCCACGCAGAGGCAGGAACGGGCCATGGGGACGAGGGAAGCCGACGGCGGGGCGAGGGATGGCGGAGGAGGCCGATCCGGTGAGGAGGCGGATCGGCGCCGCGCCGTGGTTCTGCGAGAAGAACGCGCCATGGCCATGAGTGGAGAGAGAAGGTGAGGCAGAGGAGGAAGGAGGAGATGGGGCGACGCGACACGGACAGGCGGCGTGGGTGCTCGGCGACGGGCTCGCCACGGGGCGGCGAGGTCGAGAGGAGAGAGATCGGGTCGAGGGGCCTCCCTCGATCCAGATCGGAGCGCTTGAGGGCGGCGCGGCGAGCTCTCCTCGGGAGCGCGGCGGCGGCTCGGGCCCGGTCGGCCCGGTGGGCTCCCAGGAACTGGCGGGCAGCAGCGGCTGGAGGCGTGGGAGGACGCGTGGAGGCGCCCGGTTGGCAGGCGGGCGCCTCAGGTGGCAGCCTCCTGGGCAGCGACAAGTGGCGGGCGAGGCTCGGCCGGCTGAAACGAGGAGGAGGAAGGTGGCTGCGGCGGCTGATGATTGGGGAGGCACGGAAATCAAGGAGGGAGGTTGGGGTGACCAAAAATGGCAAGGGGGGGCTGCTATTTATAGCAGGGAGGCCTAGGGATTAGGGTTTGGGGAGTTTTGAGGGGTTAGGAGGGGTTTCGGGACCTTTGGATCGCGATCGAGCGGCTCTGGACAGAGGGGAAAACTAGGTGGGCTGCAGGTGGGCTGTG
This sequence comes from Aegilops longissima, assembly GCA_021605205.1. Taxonomy (NCBI): domain Eukaryota; kingdom Viridiplantae; phylum Streptophyta; class Magnoliopsida; order Poales; family Poaceae; genus Aegilops; species Aegilops longissima. The sequence continues at coordinate 473,127,316 of CM038678.1, forward strand.
ACGAGAGGGTCTGGACTGAGGGGAGAGAATAGAAAAGCAGCCCGACAACTGTTTCCGGAGACCGAAAACGTCCGACGAATATACCGACTACGGTACCGCTATGTTTAACGGTTGGGCTATCAGATGGACTCCGAATGCGACGAAACTTGGCAGGCGGCCTGTCTACACTATAATAAGACCGCACGACAAGTTGCAACCCATTCCGAGAACATTATTATGCCACTTATAAAATAATATTTGGAGGTGCAGCGAAGCGCGTGCAAGTGTATCCGGACTCGGACGGACAACGGAGAGAACCAGACGGAACCGAGCGGATGCAAGTTTTGAAAAACATGCGGATGAAATGCAGATGATGACATGAGATGAGATGCATAACAAGAACAAAATGCAAAACAACAGATAAAACCCAACCACGAAGGAAATATCATATCGCATCTCCGAAAAAGGCAAGAGTTGGAGTTACGAATATGGAAAGTTGTATCCGGGTGTTACAACACTCCACCACTACGAGAGGATCTCGTCCCGAGATCTAGGATGGCACCGGAGGGAAAAGGAAGAGGAAGATGAGAGGTAAACCAAGTTGCTTCTTTGACAAACGAGTGAAACCATGAACCTTGAGAGGTTGAGCAAAATGAAAGAAAGAAAACAACGAAGATGAACGAGATTGCAAACAATCCGTTAGAAAAGAGGAACAAGGAACATTACGATAACTTGAAGGTTGAAAAGGCATGAATCAAGAGTTTAATGGACAAGATAGAATTCGAAACCACTCCGTTTAAAACAAGATGAGAGAGGAAGAATTGGGCAGCACTCCGATTGAACATGGAAGGAATATAACATGAACTTGAGAAGATGGGATGATACTTGATGAAATCAACAACATACGCCTCCGAACTATTGAAAAAAGCACAAGGGGTAAGAAAGATTTCAGACAGCTCTCCGGTTGAGGAAGCAGGCAAAACTTGATAAGATGAGAGAACTCGAATGAAAACATGACACTCCGGTTAAATGGATAAGCAAGAAAAAGAACATGATCTTGACAAAAGAAGATGATGGGTCGAAGAGTGCAACATCACAATGCCTCCGGAAGAAAAAATAGAAGATAGATCATTGGAACAAAAGGATGGAGAAGAAAATGCCAACTTCTGCCACAAATGAACTTGGAAAAGCACCCTTGCAAAGAAGAATTGAACGGAGTTGTTGGAAAACCCACAACGAAATGAATAAGCTTGTAGTGGGCTTATGGAAAACATCTCAACATTATGAGGTCAAATTCTGCCACCAACGGAAACAAACGATTGGATTGATATCAACAAGGAGACGAGAAACTTATTTCACCGGGAGGACAAATGAAGAACTTGGGTCATTAATAAGCACCATAAATAGCAACAATCCTTAGGGAAAGCTTTAGGTGAAATATAGCCCAAGATAAGTCCAATGAAGAGATTGATGGATTTAAATATCTCATGAATAAAGATAAAATGATGGATTTAAATATGTCACTCTTAAAAATCTGTGAATCATGAAACGCGAAGGAAAATTATCAACAATGACATAACACCATCTCAAAAGATAAGATAGAAAGAATTGCACTTCGGAATGCAAGAAGAAGAATGCTTGAACTCCTCAAAACAAAACATGTGTTGAGCACCATGTTCAATTTTTGAGTATAGCTTGGCGGATCATAACTCCGAGAGAAATCTTGAAGACCAATTAATAATTAAAAGAATCCTTGACGAACCATCATGTAGAGCCTCCATGAAGAACTCCGGTAAACAAAAGGATGATAAAAGAAAGAGAAGTTGACAACACAAGGTGAAGCCTTGCAGTGATAAGATGAAGCTTTGAAATGATATAACCGAGAAAAGTTGGAACTCCGGAAAGAAAAGATGAAGCATCTCGTACCGAAATTGTGATATGATGAACAAACTCCGAAAGAAGAGATGAACAACTTAGAACTGAGAAATTGATACCATTACGAACTCCGAAGAATGAATCAATCACTTGGATGAAACAATAACAAGAATTATGTTATGCGATCCTTCACCAATTTAGATTGATAACAAGCAACGGATTTGGCATACTACTTATTCCCATAGAAAAGATTAAGATAGATATGGCGCAAACTTGGGAAGGTCTTCAACGAACCACCGTAGGATTGGAAAGAACGAATGAGTCTATATGATAACGAAGGAAGAGAACTCTTGAACAAACCACCATAATAATTGAGAATGAGCGTAGCAAAGGCACAATTCACGGGAAGAATTGTAAAACGAATAAAGATGCTTGACAAAATTTAGATACATTAGAACGAAGAGATCATGAACTGATTAGAGGATATTTGACGATGCACCGTGAGATTTGGAAAACCAGAGTTGAACGCTTGAATGAAAAATTCTGAGATGATGGGCTCCGAAGAATCAAACTGAAAAGACTCCTGAAATGCTCCGGGTGGGTTAAAAGAATTCTCACAATCAAAACAATTATGAGGATGGCACGAAGCTAGAACCATGAATCTTGAAGAGAAAGAAGCGAGATTTAAGAGAAACTCTTCTTGGTCTTCAAAATTCGAGAATGACGACGAGAACATCACCATGAATTATTGAAGCACTCCGGAAGAAAATTAGGAAGGTTGAACCAACAATGAAAATAATTTGGAAGATCTTGGAGAAAACCAAGACTGATGATAATTCATTCTTACGTCAAACTTTGCAAAGAATTTGAGAATAACTCCGGAAAATTAGGAGAGTCAGGTAAGATCCTGGGAAAAGACCTGTGGGTTAGGGCCCACTCAAAAGAACCACCGTTGAACAATTGTTTGAAATAGATATTGCACCGGTAGAGTAAAATGGCTTGAATGAGATAGCATCCTCAAAAGAACTTGAGTGAATTGAGAATGGAAACTAGAATCTTCTGAGATATCTTCAACGCTCCGGAACAATTGAATAGCGAGAAGTGGATGATTAAGAGATGCACCGACATGAGAAAGCATTTGAAATGATGAAAAGAATACGATCAATACTGAAAACTTGACTTGAGTCCGCTGGAGAAGAAAATTAGAATGGAACAATGATAAGGTTAAAGCTTCCTTAGCGTCTTCATGAGAAATCACCGGATAAAACATTAAAGGAAAAGAATGAAGAAACTTCACTCAATAAAAATGGATACTTGATTAAGAAATCTGAGTCCTTGAAGAAAAAGGGTGGGAGGCGGAAATCAAAACAACTTGGGTCGGATGAAATGAACACCGTTGAGAAAAAACTTAGAATTGATCTTGCGAATGTTGGAATGATCGGATCCACTTGAAGAGAAGCACGCCGGTTGAGAAAAGAATTGACATGACAAGCTCAGTGATCAAGAAGGATTAGTATTCACATAGCAATATGAGAACACCACTTAGGAAAGGTATGGAATCAACACTTGACATTGAAGCAACTCGAATACCACAAAACAAAACAAAAACAAAGGATTGGCTTCAAGAATGAGCCGGAACAAACACATGATAGAGATTTCGCCCAAAGTGTTCGTGGTGGGGCCCACACGGATAGGATGTATAGCGGACGTCACGAATGACAAACAAGACGTCCCCGAATCAGCATAGCCAAGGATTCTTTAAGGCGTCTCGCACCCATCAGAATCGACCGTGAATGGGCGGACCACTAGACGTTGAACCCCAATCTCAAATCATACATCCGTCGGAAAGATATCACGTAAGCTACTAGAATTCCCACCTATAAACTCCCAAACTTTCTGGTTATGCAATCTGGTGTTGGGGATACAGGGACACAAAATATATCACCCAAACTAACAATACCTAGATCCATTTGTATCCATCCGTCAACACATAACCAAGAAAACCTCGAAATCGTGTACCTCGACCTTCAAAAACATCCGTTATACAAGTCATGGCAATACTCCCTTTCGCCACACGATCTTGGGCTATCGGGGTTATCTCACCAACAACTGCACAAAAGAGATTTCGATGTCGGCAAAACTCGGTATTCCGAACTGCAACGATAAAATTGTGGCGACAACACCTCGGAGCTCAACTCCCCGGACACCGCCACAACCCTAAATGTCGAGGCACCAAGAACAATGTTCTCGTCACAAAACCATCGAACGATTCCAAGATACCAGCGTGATCCTAAAAAATTTTAGTGAAATTTGAGGAGAGAAGAGTCAAAACTCTACGTCAGGATACCTCACCAGAGCGACGAAGGGACTGGGGAGTAAAAAGAATCCTACTCTCCGATATATATAATCCTAAGACTCAAAACATTTTCCATTCTAGACTCAACAACGTCAGCAAACAATCAAGTAGGGGGCTCCTAAGTCGGGGAAGGCTCTGATACCAACTTGAAACGCCCTCGATGCGGCTATATCTCCCACGTGTCGAAGCACGACTTAGAGGCATAACCGCATTGAAAGCAATGTCGCAAGTGAGGTAATCTTCACACAACCCGTAATACATAAGGAAAGAGATACATAGTTGGCTTACAATCGCCACTTCACACAATACATGAGTAAAACATTACATCATACAGATACAATCAAGGTCCGACTACGGAACCAAAATAAAAGAAGACTACCCCAAATGCTACACGATCCCGATCGTCCCAACTGGGCTCCACTATTGATCAACTGAAGCGAAACAACACAAAGAACAAGATCTTCATCGAGCTCCTCCTTGAGCTCGGGTCCATCACCTGCACGGTTTCATCGGCACCGCAAACTGGTTTTGAAGTATCTCGTGAGTCACGGGACTCAGCAATCTCACACCATGAGATCAAGACTATTTAAGCTTAAAGGTAGGACAGGGGTAGTGAGGTGGAGCTGCAGCAAGCGACTAGCATATATGGTGGCTAACATACATAAAAGAGAGCGAGGAGAGGAGGCAAAGCACGGTCGAACAACTATGATCAAGAAGTGATCCCGAGACTACTTACGCCAAGCATAACTCCAACACCGTGTTCACTTCCGGACTCACGAGAAGAGACCATCACAGTTACACACGCGGTTGGTGTATTTTAATTAAGATCAACTTCGGTTTTCTACAACGGACATTAACAAATTCCCATCGCCACATAACCACGGGCACGGCTTTGAAAGTTCAAACCCTGCGGGGTGTCCCAACAGCCCATGATAAGCTCTCGCGATCAACGAAGAATAGACCTTCTCCCGGAAGCCCGATCAGTCTCGAATCCGGCTACAAGACATTTCACAGCAATAAAACAAGTCCAGAAGACCTCCCGGCGTGCCGACACCACGATAGTAGCCGCACAGATCTCGCCTCGAGCCACGACCGGATAAGCTAAGCGTCTGACAGTACCGACGTAACCCAAGTTGCCAAGGGATGGTCCCGCGACGGTGCTCTAGTTTGGACCAACGCTAGACAAGCACTCGCCGGGGGTAAATAAAGATGACCCTCGGGATGCGCGACTCCCAAGGGAAAAAGGCTAGGTGAGGCAAATGTAAAACCAAAGTTGGGCCTTGCTGGAAAAGTCTTATTCAAAGCGAACTGTCAAGGGAGTCCCATAAATCACCCGACCGCGTTAGGGACGCAAAATCCGGGAACATAATACCGATATGACGGAAACTAGGGTGGCAAGAGTGGAACAAAACACCAGGCATAAGGCCGAGCCTTCCACCCTTTACCAAGTATATAGATGCATTAATTAAATAAGATATTATTGTGATATCCCAACAAGTAAACATGTTCCAACAAGGAACAACATCTCCATGTTCAACAAGGAACAAACTTCATATTCACACCGCAACTAACAACGCTATAAGAGGGCTGAGCAAAGCGGTAACATAGCCAAACAACGGTTTGCTAGGAAATGATGGTTAGAGGTTTGACATGGCAATGTGGGTGGCATGATATAGCAAGTGGTAGGCATCGTAGCATAGGCATAGCAAAAGAGCGAGCATCTAGCAAGCAAAGATAGAAGTGATTTCGAGGTATGGTCATCTTGCACGAAATCCCGCAAGGAAGAAGATCAAGTCCATGAAGAGGACAAACGGGCGTGGTCGAACGAATCCTCACAACTCCGGACGAACCCGAAGCTAACGAGAGAAGCAAACCGAAAGAAGCAAACAACATAGTAAACACACAATCATGAACATGGCATGATGCACAAGCAAATATGATGCATGTCGGTTTAATGAGGCATGGCATGGCAAAGTGCAACAAACAATACTACAAATTAAGTGGAGCTCAATATGCAACGAGTTGCATATTGACGAACACTCTAACACTTATTTGGTTCTCTCTCGGTTAGGTACTCAACAATATTAAATGTTATTAAACATGGCAAGAGGTGAAGCATAATTAAACTAGCTATTTAGGCAAGTTTAAATGAGGCCGGAAATAAGAAACAACAATTCCGGAAAATCCCCATGAGCAATATTTTAGATTCGGTACTGTTCTGCCCTAAACACAATTTTAGAGTTGTTAAACAACAACATAAAGTGGACCATGTTAATCTAGGCATCTTCCACCCCATTTACATATATAGAACATTTAATTCCGAGTTACGGTTATTTAGTTATGAATTAAATCATTTTAACATGGCATAATAGCAAATTTAAATAAACAGCAAGTTAAACATTTTTAACATAGATGAAAGTGGCATATTATTAATCTACACAATTTTCTGAGCATATTACATATATAAATTATTTTAAACCGATGCATGGTTAATTAGTTATTACATGCATGAAGTCTAGGGGTTTTCAGTAAAACAGTTAAATTCTTGGATAATGTTAAAATCGCAGACGGAAAAAAAAAACGGGCCAGATCTGCTGGGTCTTTGGGCTGGGGTCTCACCATGGGCTCTTGGCCCGGCTCGGTGGGAAGGAGGCCAGGCAGAGGGGCGGCGCTGGCTGGCTGCTGGTTTGGGCTGGCTGGCCAGCTTCGGCCGCGGAGGCCTGCGGGAGGGGCGCTGCTGAGATCGCCGTCCTCCTCTGCTCGCTGCAGAGGCAGGAACGGGCGCGGCGGGACGAGGGAAGCCGACGGCGGGGCGAGGGATGGCCGGAGGAGGCCAGATCCGGTGAGGGGAGGCCGGATCCGGGCGCGGCGTCGTGGTTCCTGCGAGAAGAACGGCGCCATGGCCATGAGTGGGAGAGAGAAGGTGAGACAGGGAGGAAGGAGGAGATGGGGCGACGCGACCTGGACAGGGCGGCGTGGGTGCTCCGGCGACGGGGCTCGCCGGCGGGCGGCGGGGTCAGCGAGGGGAGAGAGATCGGGGTCGAGGGGCTCCTCCCCTCGATCCAGATCGGGAGCGCGCGAGGGCGGCGCACGAGCGGGCTCCTGCGGGAGCGGCGGCGGCGGCGGGCCCGTCGGCCAGGTGGGCTCCCCAGCGAACTGGCCCGAACATGGCGGCTGGGAGGCGTGGGGAGGGCGCGGGAGGCGCCGGTTGGCGGGCGACGCCTCGGTGGCCAGACCTCTGGGCAGCGACAAGTGGCGGGGCAGGGTCGGCCGGCGCTGAAAACGAGGAGGAGGAAGGTGGCTGCGGCGGCTGATGATTGGGGAGGCACGGAAATCAAGGAGGGAGGTTGGGGTGACCAAAAATGGCAAGGGGGGCTGCTATTTATAGCAGGGAGGCCTAGGGATTAGGGTTTGGGGAGTTTTGAGGGGTTAGGAGGGGTTTCGGGACCTTTGGATCGCGATCGAGCGGCTCTGGACAGAGGGGAAAACTAGGTGGGCTGCAGGTGGGCTGTGACGAGAGGGTCTGGACTGAGGGGAGAGAATAGAAAAGCAGCCCGGCAACTGTTTTCGGAGACCGAAAACGTCCGATTTAATATACCGACTACTGATGCCGCTATGTTTAACGGTTGGGCTATCGATGGACTCGAATGCGTGAAACTTGGCAGGCGGCCTGTCTACACTATAATAAGACCGCACGACAAGTTGCAACCCATTCCGAGAACATTATTATGCCACTTATAAAATAATATTTCGGAGGTGCCGCGGGCGCGTGCAAGTGTATCCGGACTCGGAATGGACAACGGAGAGAACTGACGGAACCCGAACGGATGCAAGTTTTGAAAAACATGCGGATGAAATGCAGATGATGACATGAGATGAGATGCATAACAAGAACAAAATGCAAAACAACAGATAAAACCCAACCACGAAGGAAATATCATATCGCATCTCCGAAAAAGGCAAGAGTTGGAGTTACGAATATGGAAAGTTGTATCCGGGGTGTTACAGGGTGCCCCCCTGCCCCCGTATATAAAGGAGGGAGGGGGAGGTGCAGCCGGCCCTCCTAGGGTGCGCCTGGAGGAGTCCTACTCCCACCGGGAGTAGGACTCCCCACTCTTGCCTTGTTGGAGAAGGAAAAGGGGGGAGGGGAAAGAGGAAGGGGGGCGCCGCCCCCCTCTCCTTGTCCTATTCGGACTAGGTTGGGAGGGGGCGCGCGGCCTGCCCTGGCCGGCCCTCCTCTTCTCCCTCATGGCCCACTAAGGCCCAATATCCCCCGGGAGGGTTCCGGTAACCCCCCGGTGTTCCGGAAAAATCCCGATTTCATCCGGAACCATTCAGATATCCAAATATAGGCTTCCAATATATCAATCTTTATGTCTCGACCATTTCGAGAATCCTCGTCATGTCCGTGATCACATCCGGGACTCCGAACAAACTTCGGTACATCAAAACTTATAAACTCATAATAAATTGTCATCGTAACGTTAAGCGTACGGACCCTACGGGTTCGAGAACTATGTAGACATGACCTAGAACTATTCTCGGTCAATAACCAATAGCGGAACCTGGATGCCCATATTGGTTCCTACATATTCTTCGAAGATCTTTATCGGTCAAACCGCATAACGACATACGTTGTTCCCTTTGTCATCGGTATGTTACTTACCCGAGATTCGATCGTCGGTATCCAATACCTAGTTCAATCTCGTTACCGGCAAGTCTCTTTACTCGTTCCGTAATACATCATCTCACAACTAACTTATTAGTTGCAATGCTTGCAAGGCTTATGTGATGTGTATTACCGAGAAGGCCTAGAGATACCTCTCCGACAATCGGAGTGACAAAACCTAATCTCGAAATCGCCAACCCAACATGTACCTTTGGAGACACCAAGTACTCCTTTATAATCACCCGATTCGTTGTGGACGTTTGGTAGCACCAAAGTGTTCCTCCGTAAACGGAGTTGCATAATCTCATAGTTACAGGAACATGTATAAGTCATGAAGAAAGCAATGGCAATATACTAAACGATCAAGTGCTAGGCTAACGGAATGGGTCATGTCAATCACATCATTCTCCTAATGATGTGATCCCATTTATTCTCAATGGCTTGCCGATCATCGGGCAAGTCAACCAAAGTCCATACTTTGTTCTCATACATGGATCCCATCTCAGATTTCATGGCTTCCAGCCATTTTGCGGAATCTGGGCTCACCATCGCTTCTTCATAGTTTGTAGGTTCGCCATTGTCAAGTAACATGACTTCCAGAATAGGATTACCGTACCACTCTGGTGCAGATCTTACTCTAGTTGACCTCGTGAGTTCAAGAGAAACTTGATCTGAAGTTTCATGATCAATATCATTAGCTTCCTCACTTATTGGTGTAGTTGTCACAGAACCGGTTCTTGTGATGAACTATTTTCCAATAAGGGAGCAGATACAGTTATCTCATCAAGTTCTACTTTCCTCCCACTCACTTCTTTCGAGAGAAACTCTTTTTCTAGAAAGGATCCGAATTTAGCAACAAAAAATCTTGCCCTCAGATCTGTGATAGAAGTCTCTTTTGGGTATCCTATGAAGACACATTTCTCCGATTTAGGTTCGAGCTTATCTGGTTGAAGTTTCTTCACATAAGCATCGCAGCCCCAAACTTTAAGATACGACAACTTTGGTTTCTTGCTAAACCATAGTTCATAAGGTGTCGTTTCAAAGGATTTTGATGGTGCCCTATTTAACGTGAATGCGGCCGTCTCTAAAGCATAACCCCAAAACGATAGCGGTAAATCAGTAAGAGACATCATAGATCGCACCATATCTAGTAAAGTACGATTACGACGTTCGGACACACCATTTCGTTGTGGTGTTCCGGGTGGCGTGAGCTGCGAAACTATTCCGCATTGTTTCAAATGCAAACCAAACTCGTAACTCAAATATTCTCCTCCACGATCAGATCGTAGAAATTTTATTTTCTTGTTACGATGATTTTCCACTTCACTCTGAAATTCCTTGAACTTTTCAAATGTTTCAGACTTATGTTTCATCAAGTAGATATACCCATATCTGCTCAAATCATCTGTGAAGGTGAGAAAATAACGATACCCGCCGCGTGCCTCAACATTCATTGGACCACAAACATCAGTATGTATGATTTCCAACAAATCCTTTGCTCGCTCCATAGTTCCGGAGAACGGCGTTTTAGTCATCTTGCCCATGAGGCACGGTTCGCAAGTACCAAGTGATTCATAATCAAGTGATTCCAAAAGTCCATCAGTATGGAGTTTCTTCATGCGTTTTACAATCGATATGACCCAAACGGCAGTTCCCACAAATAAGTTGCATTATCATTATCAACTCTGTATCTTTTGGTTTCAACACTATGAATATGTGTATTACTACTATCGAGATTCAATAAAAATAGACCACTCTTCAAGGGTGCATGACCATAAAAGATATTATTCATATAAATAGAACAACCATTATTCTCTGACTTAAATGAATAACCGTCTCGCATCAAACAAGATCCAGATATAATGTTCATGCTTAACGCTGGCACCAAATAACAATTATTTAGGTCTAAAACTAATCCCGATGGTAGATGTAGAGGTAGCGTGCCGACCGCGATCACATCGACTTTGGAACCATTTCCCACGTGCATCATCACCTCGTCCTTAGCCAATCTTCGCTTAATCCGTAGTTCCTGTTTCGAGTTGCAAATATTAGCAAAAGAACCAGTATCAAATACCCAGGTACTACTGCGAGTATTAGTAAGGTACACATCAATAACATGTATATAACATATACCTTTGTTCACCTTGCCATCCTTCTTATCCGCCAAATACTGGGCAGTTCCGCTTCCGAAGGTCGATCTGCTTGCAGTAGAAGCACTCAGTTTTAGGCTTAGGTCCAGACTTGGGTTTCTTCTCTTGAGCAGCAACTTGTTTGCTGTTCTTCTTGAAGTTCCCCTTCTTCTTCCCTTTGCCCTTTTCTTGAAACTGGTGGTCTTGTTAACCATCAACACTTGATGCTCCTTTTGATTTCTACCTCCATGACTTTTAGCATTGCGAAGAGCTCGGGAATAGACTTGTCCATCCCTTGCATATTATAGTTCATCACGAAGCTCTTGTAGCTTGGTGGCGGTGATTGAAGAATTCATCAATGGCACTATCATCGGAAGATTAACTCCAGTTGAATCAAGTGATTATTATACCCAGACATTTTGAGTATGTGTTCACTGACAGAACTATTTTCCTCCATCTTGCAGCTATAGAACTTATTGGAGACTTCATATCTCTCAATCCGGGCATTTGCTTGAAATATTAACTTCAACTCCTGGAACATCTCATATGCTCCATGACATTCAAAACGTCGTTGAAGGCCCGGTTCTAAGCCGTAAAGCATGGCACAATGAACTATCGAGTAGTCATCGACTTTGCTCTCGCGAGACGTTCTTAACGTCGTCGGCTCTGATAGCAGCAGGCCTGGCACCCAGCAGTGCTTCTAGGACGTAATTCTTCTGTGCAGCAATGAGGATAATCCTCAGGTTACGGACCTAGTCCGTGTAATTGCTACCATCATCTTTCAACTTTGCTTTCTCAAGGAATGCATTAAAATTCAATGGAACAACAAAGACGAGCCATCTATCTACAGATAAACATAGACAAGCAAAATACTATCAGGTACTAAGTTCATGATAAATTTAAGTTCAATTAATCATATTACTAAAGAACTCCCACTTAGATAGACATCTCTCTAGTTATCTAAGTGATTACGTGATCCAAATCAACTAAACCATGTCCGATCATCACGTGAGATGGAGTAGTTTCAATGGTGAACATCACTATGTTGATGATATCTACTATATGATTCACGTTCGACCTTTCGGTCTCCGTGCTCCGAGGCCATATCTGTATATGCTAGGCTCATCAAGTTTGACTGAGTATTCGCGTGTGCAACTGTTTTGCACCGTTGTATTTGAGCGTGAGAGCCTATCACACCCGATCACGTGGTGTCTCAAAGACGAAGAACTTTCGTGACGGTGCATAATCAGGGAGAACACTTATACCTTGATAATTTAGTGAGAGATCATCTTATAATGCTACCGTCAATCAAAGCAAGATAAGATGCATAAAGGATAAACATCACATGCAATCAATATAAGTGATATGATATGGCCATCATCATCTTGTGCTTGTGATCTCCATCTCCGAAGCACCGTCGTGATCACCATTGTCACCGGCACGACACCTTGATCTCCATCGTAGCATCGTTGTCGTCTCGCCAAACTTATGCTTCTACGACTATCGCTACCGCTTAGTGATAAAGTAAAGCAATTACATGGCGTTTGTATTTCATACAATAAGCGACAACCATATGGCTCCTGCCAGATTGCGATAACTCGTTACAAAACATGATCATCTCATACAATAAAATATAGCATCACGTCTTGACCATATCACATCACAACATGCCCTGCAAAAACAAGTTAGACGTCCCTACTTTGTTGTTGCAAGTTTTACGTGGCTGCTACGGGCTGAGCAAGAACCGTTCTTACCTACGCATCAAAACCACAACGATAGTTTGTCAAGTTAGTGCTGTTTTAACCTTCGCAAGGACCGGGCGTAGCCACACTCAGTTCAACTAAAGTGAGAGAGCAGACACCCGCGGTCACCTTTAAGCAACGAGTGCTCGGCGGTGCAACCAGTCTCGCGTAAGCGTCTGGCGTAATGTCGGTCCGGGCGCTTCATCTCACAATACCGCTGAACCAAAGTATGACATGCTGGTAAGCAGTATGACTTATATCGCCCACAACTCACTTGTGTTATACTCGTGCATATGACATCAACGCATAAAACCAGGCTCGGATGCCACTGTTGGGGAACGTAGCAATTTCAAAAAAATTCCTACGCACATGCAAGATCATGGTGATGGCATAGCAACGAGAGGGAGAGTGTATGTCCACGTGCCCTCGTGAGACCGTGGCGGAAGCATTATAACAACGCGGTTGATGTAGTCGTGCGTCTTCACGATCCGACCGATCCAAGTACCGAACATACGGCACCTCCGAGTTCAGCACACGTTCAGCTCGATGGCGATCCCGGACTCGATCCAGCAAAGTGTCGGGATGAGTTCCGTCAACCTGACGGCGTGGTGGCGATGATGATGCTTCACCGGCGGAGGGCTTCGCCTAAGCTCATGACGATATAACCGAGGTGGAATATGGTGGAGGGGGCACCGCACATGGCTAAGGAACGATCCGTAGATCAACTTGTGTCTTATGGGGTGCCCCTGCCCCGTATATAAAGGAGGGAGGGGAGGTGCGGCCGGCCCTCCTAGGGTGCGCTGGAGGAGTCCTACTCCCACGGGAGTAGGACTCCCCTCTGCCTTGTTGGAGAAGGAAAAGGGGAGGGAAAGAGGAAGGGGGCCGCCCCCTCTCCTTGTCCTATTCGGACTAGGGGGGGGCGCGCGCCTGCCCCGCCGGCCCTCCTCTTCTCCCTCATGGCCCACTAAGGCCCAATATCCCCGGGAGGTTCAGTAACCCCGGTGTTCGGAAAAATCCCGATTTCATCCGGAACCATTCCGATATCCAAATATAGGCTTCCAATATATCAATCTTTATGTCTCGACCATTTCGAGACTCCTCGTCATGTCCTGATCACATCCGGGACTCCGAACAAACTTCAGTACATCAAAACTTATAAACTCATAATAAACTATCATCGTAACGTTAAGCGTGCGGACCCTACGGGTTCGAGAACTATGTAGACATGACCTAGAACTATTCTCGGTCAATAACCAATAGCGGAACCTGGATGCCCATATTGGTTCCTACATATTCTTTGAATTTCTTTATCGGTCAAACCGCATAACGACATACGTTGTTCCCTTTGTCATCGGTATGTTACTTACCCGAGATTCGATCGTCGGTATCCAATACCTAGTTCAATCTCGTTACCGGCAAGTCTCTTTACTCGTTCCGTAATACATCATCTCACAACTAACTTATTAGTTGCAATGCTTGCAAGGCCTATGTGATGTGTATTACCGAGAAGGCCTAGAGATACCTCTCCGACAATCGGAGTGACAAAACCTAATCTCGAAATACGCCAACCCAACATGTACCTTTGGAGACACCTGTAGTACTCCTTTATAATCACCCGATTCGTTGTGACGTTTGGTAGCACCAAAGTGTTCCTCCGTAAACGGGAGTTGCATAATCTCATAGTTACAGGAACATGTATAAGTCATGAAGAAAGCAATAGCAATATACTAAGCGATCAAGTGCTAGGCTAACGGAATGGGTCATGTCAATCACATCATTCTCCTAATGATGTGATCCCATTAATCAAATGACAACACATGTCTATGGTTAGGAAACATAACCATCTTTGATTAATGAGCTAGTCAAGTAGAGGCATACTAGTGACTATATGTTTGTCTATGTATTCACACATGTATTATGTTTCCGGTTAATACAATTCTAGCATGAATAATAAACATTTATCATGATATAAGGAAATAAATAATAACTTTATTATTGCCTCTAGGGCATATTTCCTTCATAAAGATCTTCGTAGAATATGTGGGAGCCAATATGAGCATCCAGGTTCCTCTATTGGTTATTGACCGGAGACGTGTCTCGGTCATGTCTACATAGTTGTCGAACCCGTAGGGTCCGCACGCTTAAAGTTTCGATGACAGTTTTATTATGAGTTTATGTGTTTTGATGTACCGAAGGTAGTTCGGAGTCCCGGATGAGATCGGGGACATGACGAGGAGTCTCGAAATGGTCGAGACGTAAATATCCATATATCGGACGACTATATTCGGACATTGGAAATGTTCCGAGTGATTCGGGTATTTTTCGGAGTACCGGGGACTTACGGGAATACAGGAAAGAAGTATTGGGCCTTAATGGGCCTTAGTGGGAAGGAGAGGCAGCAGCCAGGAGGTGGCGCGCGCCCCTCCCAAGCCCAGTCCGAATTGGACAAGGGGTTTGGGGCCCGGCCCCCCTCTCCCTTCCTTCTCCTCTTCCCCCTTTTCCCTCCTTCTCCTAGTTGGACTAGGAAAGGAGGAAACCTACTCCAACTAGGAGTAGGAATCCTACTCCGTTGGCGCGCCCCTCCTAGGGCCGGCCTCCTCCTCCCTTGCTCCTTTATATACGGGGGAAGGGGGGCACCCCATAGACACAACAATTGATCTGTTTGATCTTTTAGCCGTATGCGGTGCCCCCCTCCACCATAGTCCACCTCGATAATACTGTAGCGGTGCTTAGGCGAAGCCCTGCGTCGGTAGAACATCAACATCGTCACCACGCCGTCGTGCTGACGAAACTCTCCCTCAACACTCGGCTGGATCGGAGTTTGAGGGACGTCATCGGGCTGAACGTGTGCTGAACTCGGAGGTGCTGTACGTTCGGTACTTGTACGACTACATCAACCACGTTGTGCTAACGATTCCGCTTTCGGTCTACGAGGGTACGTGGACAGCACTCTCTCCTCTCGTTGCTATGCATCACCATGATCTTGAGTGTGTGTAGGAGTTTTTTGAAATTGCTACGTTCCCCAACAGTACAACCTAACATGGTTACTCAGCCCACATTCAGCGATGCCGGAAAGGCCCAAACAAGGCTTCTATACAACTTTTTAAAGTCACTGAGCTCAATTAATAACTTAAGAAAAAAGTTAGATTACAGTGGAACCTAATTAAAAGCTGTCACGAGCAAATAAATAATTCAACGGGTCCCACTTGTGCATGTGCGCGTGTGTGTGCGTGTGTGCGTGCGTGCGTGTGTGTGTGTGTGAGAGAGAGAGAGAGATAGAGAGAGAGACCCATCGGTCGATGATCGTAAATACATCTTTCAGCCATATGCATTGCTGATGCTCAGTAAAAACTTATATAGTTGACACAATCATATAGAACATCATAGCACACTGAACTTGCATACAAAAATTTCACGCAGGCGGCACAATCAGGATGGAAGCAGTGGATCGCTACGGGAAGGGCTATGTTAAAACCAATGAAGTCGTACATAACGGTTCATCATCTTTATCAATGACGGGGAAATATCTTGAATGTTGTGCAAAGAAA
Organism: Aegilops longissima; assembly: GCA_021605205.1. Lineage (NCBI taxonomy): Eukaryota > Viridiplantae > Streptophyta > Magnoliopsida > Poales > Poaceae > Aegilops > Aegilops longissima. The sequence goes on from CM038678.1 coordinate 473,143,614, forward strand.
ACAGACAGACAACACAATAAGTTCTGCTAGCACATTAAGTTGACGTACAACCCTTTCTAAAAAAAGTTCAGGTACAAAATTAGAACAGGCCACAATCAAATGTACTGGCATATCAGTGCTTCACAACCATAGCTCGGATTTAACTAGTATCTGACAAGATTCAGTTGTTACCTCAAATTAGAGCACATCCAGGCAGCCAGCCCTGCCTCTTCTCCCAAAGAAGCAGTGGCCTCCGCCGCGCGATGGAGTAGGCCCTGTGCCATCCATCGTTTCGAGCAACACGGGGAAAGTCTAACGTTGACTCCTGTAATGGACGTTGTTGACGGACCCTGGCACCAGCGACGGTGACAGGACTTCGATTGATGGATTGACCACTTCTTTGACATGCACGAACACTCGATAAAGGTACATCCCTAACGTGGTCCGCGACGGCCTTGGTGGAGACGAATAGTATAACCCCGGTTCCTGCACCAGTATCTCAACACCAATCACCTTCGGTATGGTGGACGACTTCTTCATCCATGCCATAACCGTCAGAGCCCAGCTGTCTGGAGGAAGAAACATACTTACGAGCTCACCTCCAAGGTCGTTGATAAGCTCGTTCATGGACTCGCTGTTGCAAGCACGTCGAGGCATGCCGTGAAAGGTAAGCTTTGTTAAAAACTCAAGCTCAGAGGGCACCGAGCCCCATCCTGGGTGCCACCGATCAAAGCTCACCAGCGCACCATCGCAGAACAAACACCAGGAAGATTCAAACACACGACTGCAGTCGAAAGTTGTCCGGAACCTGACGAAGAAATCAGCCGGTGGCGGACAGACTTTGACAAGCAAGTCATTTATTTGAATGTCGTGCGCAATGCCAAGAGCTTTGACAAGGTCGTCCGGCGAGACGGGAGGCCGGTCGCCGTTGATGGTTAATCAGCACTTTGCCGGCAAACTAGTCGTCAAGCGTCGCCATGCCACTGTTGAGCGGCAACACGAAGCGACCGAAGGCAGGACGGACCTCAAGATCTCCGGCTCGGAGATCCGCGTTGACCGGCGACATGATAGTGCGCTTGAGTACAGGGAGTACAGGAGGGGGATTTGGGGGAACTGGAGTAGGAATCGAGATTCCAGAGGTAGGGGAGGGGCGGGAGACTGGGGATGAAAAGGTAGCACGAATTTCGAGCACGCGCCATGCACGAAAACACCGGTGGCGCCCACATGTCGGCCTGAGTCCTTATTCTTTCTTTTTTGGAGAGCTCGGCCTTTTTTTCCAGGATGTTTTGAGAGCCCGGCCTGAGAGTCATAATTGACCTGTTTGGCATTGGGTTACTACTCGGCCCATATTTAATGACACCTCACTGGCCCAAACAAGTGTACATCATCGAAAAGACACTGAGCTCAAATTATATAACTTGAAAAAAGGAGATATACTCTGAACACTGGAGAATGGTGATGCCCTCATTTAGCCCACCAGTAGTTCGAGACAATAAACAGTTCGAAACAACGATATATACAACATTCAAACACTGACTAGTGACTACTACTGACATAAACAACAAGACATGATAGTTCATAAGAAGTCTTGCTACACCACCAAAACGCACCCATCTACAGCGCTCAGACTCTCGTGATCCAGACGAGAATGACATTCTAAACAGAAGCAACTATTACATAGTAAGAGTGACATAGACGAGGATGACCAAATGACAAGGAATATGCATAACAAAAGAAAGAACTACCCATCCAGAACCAGCAGCAAAGACAACAAAGTCATTCGAAGAGATGATCCAACACCATCATAATTTGCAGCCCCGCTTCAGCGACCAGTGATCCGGAGACACTAGTACTCCACCCTTTCGATGCAATAGCCCAATTACCTATCAACCTGAAGGCTTGAACCACATCACTGCCTATCGTAATTGAGACATCCAAGGATCAAAGTTAATCTGGATGCCTTTGTCATTCTCACCTTCTTTTGGATGCAGGCTGTATCGTTGACAATCAGGGGAGATTGCTCCCGAACTCCTAGGGCTCGCCGTGTAGACACAGTTTTCCATAGCAACCCGAGCCTCTCTGCCATCAAGGTCCTTGCCAACAGTGATCTCCTGGTTAATCGGATAATTGGGTCCAAGAAACAAAGAGTGTAAACCAAGGCTGTTTACTCACCTCGAACTAAAAAATCCTAAAGGCCCCAACAAGCTGGTATCCTGCTCATACACGTAGCAGCCACTGTCCGGATACTCACGTATTACACGGTGCTTGTATACAGTGGGGTTTTTGCAATATAACTTTTCCGGCTCATGTGTCCGAATGATCATCAGTCTTTTGCCGTCGTCTGATCGAGCGAGGAACCAGTTGTGCTTCCCTGTTTTTGGCAAAGGTGGTGTGATTACAAAGGGCAGTAACTGTAGGGACACTGCATCATATCAAAAAGGACATGCATTGTTAATGTAAGATCAACATTGTTCAGAGTATGAGTAGGATAATGCAAGAAACAACATTGATATGTCCCTGTTGGAACTGGGAGGAAAATACAGGGAAATGTATACTGGGTTCGAAAATATAGAAGTGCCATGCATGGTTATACTCATGTTATCTCGCAATCGATTCTTCACAGGAAACTACCATGTCATGCATGTTATGTACTCCCTCCGTTCCCAAATATTTGTCTTTCTAGGCATTTCGAATAGACACAACATACGGATGTATGTAGACATATTTTAGAGTGTAGATTCACTCATTTTGCTCCGTATGTAGTCACTTGTTAAAATCTCTAGAAAGACAAATATTTGGGAACGGAGGGAGTAATCATGTTCTGTCCTCACAAACAAATTCTTCAAGGTAACTAACAGACCATGCATTGTTATATACTTGTGTTCTGTGGGCAAAATTTTTGTGAGGATATTATTCTAGCCATTGATTGCTGAAGGGCGAATATAGATATGTACACATGGTAAGCATTGCAGGATTTCACTACTTCCAAATATAGAGTTCTCCATATGCACATTTACTTCCCTAATGTATGCTTAGATGAAACCAACAGTGTGGTGCATGTTTCTACATCATGAAAATGAGGAAACTAACATGGCCATTGATACACACTCATATTTAGTAGTAGTATATAGATTACTGTAAAATAAGGATAATATCCATATATTCCTTACCGTTTGATTATTCAGGGTACAAATTGGCTGTAATGACATGGTCACAATCGCATGAATTAACTCATTCCAAATATAGCTGATTTACGGCGTCTCTAATACATTGCCATAGTTCTACTCAAATTCTGCTCAAACAGGGATATGCCAATCATCACAAAAAGTTCAAACAGTGTCATGGCATCATCATTAGCATGAGACGGAAACAACTTACACGCGTCGTCCCAGCAATACGTGGTGCCATCTGCTTTGTCGATCGCGTAGATGATGCCATTGTGTTCAATAGCATCACAGAAGTGTGTATCAGCTTTGACGATGATCCACTACGAGCCGAGTTTTCTCCAGCTAAAGAAGGCACCGGCGTAAAGATAGGCGAGTCCACGGTCGAACAAGGCAATTAGCTTGAAGTCTGCGTAATTCGCATGTCGTGTGGGCACTTGGCAGATTACAATCTTCTGCAATACAAGGTCCGTCCTACTGACATAGTAATCTAGATGACTTGGACCGCGATGGTAATACTCTATATAATCCAACGGAGGAAGGATAATCTCATGGGAGGTCTGGAAGTTCACGAGCACCAACTTTTTACCGTCTTCTCTGAAGGCAGCCATCCAGTGGGAGTTCATGCCGACCCAGTGCATACCTGCCAAGAAGTTTCGGGCGATGGTGATCGGATCGATGTCGAGGGAAATGATGTACGGCGACCCACTACATACCTGCAAAGAAGTTTCGGCTAATAGAGATCGGATTGAAGTCGAGGGGCATCATGCACCCCTCCGTATCATGGTGAGCCAATCTCGCAAGACCAGATAGCAGCAAGCAGGGTGTCTTGAAAAGCTTAGGCCTCTCTTTGACGATAGCCGTGTGCATGTCCCTCAAGCATGCAGCCAGCCGCAGGGTGCTCAACATATCCATACACGAACAACAGAGGTCGAGATGTCACTAGGGAGATTGCTCCAATCGCGGCTCATATGGATGTTGCGCAGTTCACGTTCGGCCATGGTGGAGTTTGGAAGGGGGCTTGATTTACGGGGGAGAAGGATGTCGGTGCTGGAGCGGCTAGCGAGGGAATAGTGGTACTGGGGGAGGTGAGTGAGGCGACGGTACACGGGGGCACAGTGAGATGGAGACGGAGACGGAGAAGGAGATGGAGATGGAGTGGTGCTATGGGAGCAGAGAGGGAGACGAGGCGAGGCGCCAATGTGCTGTATAGCAGAGGTGACAGACTGCACAGTGCACAGGGTGAGGCTGACTTTGGTAACCCGAACACGCCGCCTGGACTAGTGTCAGGCGCATGGTGTTGTCACTTCACTGTGAGGACCGGATGAATAGTATTTTGACCATCAAGTGTACTACTAATAATACTACTACTACTACTACTAGTAGGAACATGAGTACTCCAGTATTGTATAGCGGAAATAGGTCTCCCGTGCTAGCATGCCTGTTCGCTTCATCGTTCAGGTATCATCCATATTGCGAGAAGAACCAAATTCTCGTGCATGCCCAATCAACACCCTGCCGTGATGCATGCAGTGGTCCTTCTGGTGCATCAAGGACGACATGCAGATCGTTCCACACTTGAGAAGGGGAAAAATGGAAAGGTAGAACGCGGCAGCAGAGGAAGAGAACGCTGGCTAACGAGGCTGGGAGGGGATCGAGCAGGAAGTTAATGCTCCACGCCTAAAGGTTTTGGGAAAACCTGATTTTCATAAGGTGACTTATACTCACCTAAATGGAGGGAGTATTCCTTAACCAGAGAATATTGTGTCTCCCACTCACGCGCTCAAAAAAAAAACTACGACACATTTTTTTATCTGTCTGCATAGGTCCCACCTATCAGGAAGGATGGGCACGTACACGAACAGGTACCACTCATCAGTCTACCCGCATAGCCTTTTTGTTTAGTCTACCTGGCCGTCTAACCAACTGCCTGCATGCCACTTCTCCCATTTACTTCTCCATCGGGAACCGATTCTCCTCGGCTTCTTCACCTCCCCTTCGTCTTCATTTGCATCCAAACCCCACTATGTTCACATTGTTTTAACCTATTTAAATAATCATCTACTACTTCAGTTAGACTATCCATCTAATCCTAATTCTCCAAACCATAGCCCTCTGTTCCAGCGGTTCCAAATGGTGAAAGAGATCGAGATGCAAGTCTTTAGCGTCCAACATGTCCTCGTCGAAGGCTCGATGCGCATAGTTGCCACCGTCACCGTCCACCCAAGGGTTGTTCGGCAGTGGATCAACAATGTATCCAACTCCTCGAAAAGGTAGAGACGAGGGTCATCGGTCTCGATGCAGAGTACACGAGCGTGCCCCTGGAAGATCCAGCAGATCGCCGCCCTTCACCGTGCCTCGAAGATGATGTTTGGTGTACCACATCATACACTCTCCTCCATACCAGGTGAGCTTCACGATTTCTTGTCTCGGGAGGACGATACTGTGGGGCATTAAGAAGAAGAAGAAGAAGAAGAAGAAGAAGAAGAAGAAGAAGAAGAAGAAGAAGAAGAAGAAGAAGAAGAAGAAGAAGAAGAAGAAGAAGAAGAAGAAGAAGAAGAAGAAGAAGAAGAAGAAGAAGAAGAAGAAGAAGAAGAAGAAGAAGAAGAAGAAGAAGAAGAAGAAGAAGAAGAAGAAGAAGAAGAAGAAGAAGAAGAAGAAGAAGAAGAAGAAGAAGAAGAAGAAGAAGAAGAAGAAGAAGAAGAAGAAGAAGAAGAAGAAGAAGAAGAAGAAGAAGAAGAAGAAGAAGAAGAAGAAGAAGAAGAAGAAGAAGAAGAAGAAGAAGAAGAAGAAGAAGAAGAAGAAAAGGCTGCACCAGCAGGAGGGCATTATGGATGGATGAACTATTTCCTCTCTTGTAAAAAAAATTATTCCCTCTCGGTGTATATTGATATAGATGGACTATTTCGATGGTGTGCATGTCTTTGGAACAGAGTAGTAGCATGGGTCCGATTGACTATAAGGAACTACTTATCCGCATATATAGCTTTCTCCGCTACCCCTTCCAGTGATCGGTATGCAGTGCACGTCTCCGTAGACATGACAGCTTGTCCATGGAAGTTCAACTACGACGACCATCATGTTTCATCTCGCAATTCCCACGACGCCTCTCCAACCCACGGCACCACGCCCCCCGACGTGCACCTCACCCCTCTCGGCCGCACCGCCCCTCTGCCTTTGTGTGCATGACATGTGGGCCACCTAAAATGCGGCGAGCATCAAGTTTCTACCACAGCCACCCGCGATTCCCACGAAGCCGTCCGAACCCATGAAACCACACGTCCCCCGACCTGCGGCTCACCCCTCTTGGCCCCACTGCGCCTCTGCCTACGGGAGCATTACATGTGGACCAGTCACCTATCGGGTCCACATGTTATTGACTCAAAGGTAGGTGTAGTAAGGCGCTGAAGCTCAGTCCCGACGGCCCTGACAGGGAAATGTAACTCATGCGCCAGGGCTTGTGGTGCTCCCGCAGCATGAACTCGTGCCAAACTCGAGATTTGTTTCTTTACTATACATGCACGCAATGATTTAATGGACATTGTAATCTCAATATGTGATGGGGAGCTCTAAATTTGAATTTGGAACTTATAAAACAAAAAGATTCAAAACAAATAAACTGGGAGAGAGGGAGTATATCGTAGGATGTGTCCCATACAAAATAAGTCCCCTGGTTTGTCACCGCGAAGATGCAGTTAGAAAGGAGCACAGCATCTTCCTACTTGTACGGCAACAAATCGGCCACAGATAGCATGGTCCACCTTTGATCGCCATGTGCAATGTTCGTGCTATCTTATTCAATCTCATCGTGGTTCCACCATATCAATTCATGCAGTGGCCCGTTGCAAGGCTAATCCCAATGTTGGACAAAGGACGGGAACGGTGTCACTGTTGTAAATGTTGTGCAAATTGATGTTGGTACCCTCCCGTACATATGCAAGCCAATCTCCACTCGCACCGAGCCTAACCTGTGAAACAGTGGGCAGGGGGAGAATTAGGAAATGGACACGGAAGTAGTCTTTAGAATGCATTTACTACGTGATCAAACTCATCTTACCTGCTCATCGGAGGAAAATCCGAGTGCCCCTCAACGTCGGCATCTCAAGGGGCGTCAACTTGCAACTACGGCCACGCTGCGCTGGAGAGACCCCCAAGGAAACATCCTCGTGCGTTCCACGGAACATCAAGATGCATTTGTATGAGTAGTTTATCTTGTGAGAGAAAAGGATGAACGAGGGAAGGCCTCTAGAGATAGAGATGGACTGTACTACTACCAATGTGCTGGCCCGTGCGTTGCAATGGATCCAAAGTAGTAGAATAATACTTGTTCACGTGCTTGAAATATAAACACTCTAGTTTTGATATACATGTGTCAGCAGACATGACAGCTTGTCCATGGAAGTTGAACCACGGCGACCATCACGTTTCTTGCTTCTACCACTGCCACACCCACACGCGATTTCCACGACATCGCTCCAACCCACGGCACGATGTCCCCCGACGTGGACATGGATCCTCTGATGTGGCTGTCACCAACTTTCAAAGTTTTTCACACACTATATAGGGGGTATAGATATAGATGTGCCGGTCTGTTGCAATGGATCCAAAGTATATCTATTTAGTGGAGTGCACTCTAAACACATTATCTATTTATTTTTCTCTAACCTTCCGTAGCCATGCAACCAAGCCACATAAGCTTCATGGGTGCCCCCCACATAATATTATTCATACTACGTTGATTGAAAAAAAAGATAAATCACCCAAAACAAGATCTTCCCGTTTTTGTTCCTACGATGTTGTACCGTTACGCATACCTACTAGTTGTATAGTGGTAGTACTAGTAATATAGTATTAGGAGTACAAACTTGGTACTAGTAGGAGTAGTACTAATACGAATGCTCCTACTCTATCAACGAGCCCCATCGACACCAAATTTCTTGGCTTCCGTGCTACAACTAGATCTTCCCTCGTTTGCTTTTCCAACCCGGTGCGGCGGTGGGTGTCGGTTTAATGTAACATCCCAAATTTTCAATTTGGCATGTTATACATAGGTCATCCATGCATACCATATTTATTTGCATTCTCGTTTGCCATCCTCGAAATCCTAAGCAACTCAAGGACCCTCGGAGAGAGTTGGGGATTTTTTTCAATTTTCATATTTGATTTTATCAAATAGTGAAGACGAGGATATTGGATTTTAATTATTTTCTCTCGGAAAATATTTCATTTTAAATAAAAAAATGAGGGAGATAATATGACTTCTCCAAAATAATTGAAATAACGGAGGAAAATGTTAAAATCATTATTTGGTTTTATTTGATTTTTTTGGAATTTTAATTTCCTAGAAAATTTTGCACACTTTAAAAGTTGCATTTTAGGGGCCAAGAAAAGTTCATCTAGTTCTAAATATTTTATTTAGACGGAGGAAACTTATTTTGGAATTTTAGATTTTTATTTATTTTTCTAGGAATTTTTCTTTCATGAATAATAAAAAAAAGCGGACCCGAGCCCGACCAAGGCCAAAGGCTCACCGAGCCAGGCCGACCCAGCGCCGCCGCCTTCCCCGTCTTGCCGCCCGTCTGCGAGGCACGGACGCCGAGGGCGAAGTCCGAGCGGACTCCACCCCGGCGCCTTCCCCCAAGCCGAGCCCGCCCGCCCCTATATATGCCGCCCGCCGCCGCCACCACCCGACCCCCGCCCCATGAACCCGCTTGAACCCGGAGCCAGCCAGCCGCGCCGCCCGCCCAGCCGTCGCCCGCCCCTCCCGCCGAGTCGCCGCCGCCCCTCGCCGACCCCGCCCCACCGGAACCAGCGCCGAGCCGCCTCGCCACGGACGCGCCGCCTCGGAGGAATGTACCGACCCGCCGCCGGGTTTTTTAAGAATACCTTCGGTTTTTTTAAAACCCTAGATCGTTTTTATATACGGTTTATTTTTCGTCGGTTTATTTAATTAACGAACGTCCGTTCGTCCGTTCGTTTTAACGAACGCGTTCACTGTTTAGGTTCTGTTAACGAACGTTCGTTCGTTTAGCACATGCTTTAAGTCGGAAGAGTTATGCCAATATCCTTAAAGGTAGAGGACTGCCAAAGGAGTTAGCGGAGGATATTATGGAACTTCAGTTGGAGATTGTTCCAAGAGGTTCTCTTGCAACAATGGAGGTTCAGTCGACCTTGTTAGACAAGATTTGAGACGCTCAAAAGGAGGATAAAGAGATTGCTGAGATAAAGGAAAAGATGGGCAAAGGAAAAGCCAAAGGTTTTCGCGAGGATGAGCACGATACCTTGTGGTTTGAGGATCGGATTTATGTGCCCAACAATTTGGAGATCAGGAAGTTAATACTTGAAGAGGCTCATGACTCACCATACTCGATTCACCCCGGAAACACCAAGATGTATTTGGACTTGAAGGAACGTTTCTGGTGGACTGGTATGAAAAAGGATATTGCCGAGTATGTAGCCGTTTGTGATGTATGCCAGAGAGTGAAGGCAGAGCACCAAAAGCCAGCAGGACTGTTGCAGCCTATGCCAATACCCGAATGGAAGTGGGACAAACTTGGCATGGATTTTATCACCGGATTACCCAGAACCAACGTAGGATATGATTCAATATGGGTAGTAGTGGATCGGTTGACCAAAGTAGCTCACTTTATCCCAATGAAAACAACTTATACAAGTGCCAAGTTGGCCAAGATATATATGACCAGGATCGTATGTTTGCATGGAGTTCCGAGGAGTATCGTATCGGATAGAGGAACACAGTTTACTTCAAAGTTTTGGCATCAACTACACCAGACTTTGGGTACCAGATTGGAGTTTAGTACCGCGTTCCACCCATAGACGGATGGACAGACAGAGAGAGTCAATCAGATTTTGGAGGACATGTTGAGAGCCTGTGCGCTAGATTATGGATCCAGTTGGGATGACAATTTGCCGTATGCAGAATTCTCATACAACAACAGCTACCAGGCCAGTTTGAAGATGGCACCGTTCGAAGCTTTGTATGGACGCAGATGTAGAACACCATTGATGTGGGATGAGGTTGGAGACCGTCAGTTGTTTGGACCAGATTTGATCAAAGACTCAGAGGAGAAGGTTAAACTGATCAGAGACATGCTAACCTATGAAATCGGAGACAGAGTATATCTGCGAGTATCACCCCTGAGGGGAGTGAAACGTTTTGGAGTAAAGGGAAATTTAGCCCCAAGATTTGTAGGACCGTATCGTGTTTTGGAACGAATGGGAGAAGTTTCCTACAAGCTGGAGTTACCTGAAGGACTGTCAGGAGTTCATGATGTGTTTCACGTGTCATAATCAAGAAGTGCCACGCTGAGATGACCGACATACCACTAAAGGATCAGAGACCCACAGGCGATACAATTGGATAATAACTTGACTTATGAGGAGAAGCCAGTAAAGATTCTCGAGTTTGATAGCCGAGTCACTTGCAACAAGGTGATCAAGTTTTGTAAAGTTCAGTGGAGCCACCATACCGAGCAGGAAGCCACCTGGGAGCGAGAAGATGATATTCGCAAGGACCATCCGCACCTATTTTCTAGCCAACCCGAATCTCGAGGGCGAGATTCATCTTAAGGGGGGGTAGGTTTGTAACATCCCAAATTTTCAATTTGGCATGTTATACATAGGTCATCCATGCATACCATATTTATTTGCATTCTCGTTTGCCATCCTCGAAAATCATAAGCAACTCAAGGACCCTCGGAGAGAGTTGGGGATTTTTTTTTCAATTTTCATATTTGATTTTATCAAATAGTGAAGACGAGGATATTGGATTTTAATTATTTTTCTCTCCGGAAAATATTTCATTTTAAATTAAAAAAATGAGGGGAGATAATATGACTTCTCCAAAATAATTGAAATAACGGAGGAAAAATGTTAAAATCATTATTTGGTTTTTATTTGATTTTTTTTTTGGAATTTTAATTGCCCTAGAAAAATTTGCACGCTTTAAAAAGTTGCATTTTAGGGGCCAAGAAAAGTTCATCTAGTTCTAAATATTTTATTTAGACGGAGGAAACTTATTTTGGAATTTTTAGATTTTTATTTATTTTTCCAGGAATTTTTCTTTCAGCGGAATAATTTAAAAAAAAAGCGGACCCGCGCCCGACTGGGCCAAAGGCCCAGCCGAGCCAGGCCGGCCCGCGAGCGCCGCCGCCTTCCCCTGCGCGCCGCCATGCGAGGAACGGACGCCGAGGGCGAAGTCCGAGCCGGACTCCACCCCGGCGCCTTTCCCAAGCCGAGCCCGCCCGCCCCTATATATGCCGCCGCCACCACCACCCCGCCACCACCCGACCCCGCCCGCGGAACCCGGAGCCGAGCCCCGAGCCCGAGCCGCCGGAGCCCGCGTCGTCGCCGCCGCCCCAGCGCCGCCGCCGCCTCCCGCCTAGTCGCCGCCGCCCCTCGCCGACCCCGCCCCACCCCGGAACCCGCCGGAGCCGCCCGCCTCGCCGGACGCGCCTCGCCGGAGGTACCCGACCCCGCTGCCGTTTTTTTAAGAAAACCCTTCGGTTTTTTTTAAAACCCTAGATCGTTTTTTTATATACCGGTTTATTTTTCGTCGGTTTATTTAATTAACGAACGTCCGTTCGTCCGTTCGTTTTAACGAACGCGTTCACTGTTTAGGTTCTGTTAACGAACATTCGTTCGTTTAGCAGTTCGTCGCTTTTCTTTTATCAGAATTATTCCGCGGTTATTCTGATCGCGATTTCTGATCCAATTTTCAAACCTGTTTATCTTTTCGCTCGTTTATCGGAATCAGGCGATTCAAGCGCCTGGAGTTTCATCTCGAAACCCTCTTTCCGAATAATCAACTCAAACCAGTTTTTATCATTGTAAAAATTTGACTCTAGTTCAGATTAGTAAACGGACCCTATTTCTTTCGCCGTTTGAGTTTCGTTGTTTCGTTTTGTTTGATTCTTTTTGCAAACCGGAGTTCTTAAGTTGAACTCTCTGGTCAACCTCTTTCAGTTGAAGTTTCGTTTGCGCATCTTTGTTTGTTGCTTATGTATGTATTGTTTGCTTGCGATACAATTCCCGGAGTGCTGGCGTGTTACTACGAGTCTCTAGGATTCACGGATCGTCGAGAAGGCAAGTAACACTTGATCATATCTTTTCATACCCAGTTTTTATGCATTAGCTCAATCCTCAAACATTGCATGATTAGGATGTCATTAATTTGTGGGTTGGGAAGTAGATGATGAGGTAGGAACCTATTGCCTGTTACTTTCAAACCTTGGGAGTTACTTCTACGTTATGCTTATATTGCCATGCTATGCTCATGAGCGTGGTTTGGGTTTGAGAGATATTCACGACAGATGTGAGATTGTTAATTAATGGTTTACTTTAAGGTGGCAACTTAAATACACATCTGGGTGGATTGAGGCACCTGGGGAACCCAGTGTTGTCTGTTGTTTTTTTTTTGGAAATCCCGGGGTATCCGTGTGATCTTCCTATGGACCGCCACCCAGGCTCAAAGGGAAATGAGATTATTCATGCTAGAAAACTTCCGTGTGCAGCCACAAGCTATTATGGGCTCTAGCATAGTTGAGTAAGTTACGTGAAGCTCTCGAAGAGGTAGGTCAGCAGGTAGTGGGTTTTATAGGTTTGGTATGATCTATCCGGAGTAGAGAGTTAATGTTTACGAAGATCGTGTCTCGGTCATCCGTCTCTCAAACACCATGCAGTGCGAGAATCCAACGGAGGCGATCGAGTCTTGTGGGGAAAAGTGCGCAAACCTCTGCAGAGTGTACAATCTAATCATGGTTAGCCGTGTCCCCAGTTATGGACAATTTTGAGTATCTAGTACTTGAGTATTCACATGTATCTCATCACCCTAAATTAATACTGCTGGGTTGTTAATCACTTTAATTGGGATTGAGTTGGGGTTATACCTTCTCAATGATGTTTCAACCACCATTATAGTTAAAGTAAAATTTATTCCTTTGATATAGGGAAAAATTGGCTTTTCGCAAAACTGTAACCATAGAGCTTTCCACCAGCCATATATGCATGTAGTATAGCTTATTCTTTCACTACTCTATGTGTTACATTGCCAGCATATTCCATGTGCTGACCCGTTCTCGGGCTGCAACGTGTTATGTTGCAGACTTTTCAGACGAGGAGTAAGGATTGTAGGTCGTTGCCGTGCAGCTCAGTTATGCCGTTGGAGTTGATGGACTCACTTTATCTTCCAAGCCTTCCACTGTTATCGCATTAGATGGTCTTAAGCCATATTATTGTAATAAGTTCTCTTTTGAGACATTCGATGTAATAAGTGTGTGATTGCTACTCTGTTATAAATCCTTTGAGTACTGTGTGTGTCAGCATTACCGATCCAGGGATGACACAGAAGCACAGAGACTTGACCATCTAAGGTCGGGTCGCTACAGTTTGCTCAACGGCGGTCCCACATGAACGTGAAAATGCTAGGCAACACGCCTTCCCTAAGCTATGTGTCGTGCCGGACGGGCCGTGTTGTACTCCCGATTCCCGGGCGTGTGGGGCTGCGACGCGAACGCGGTAGGCCTTTTCCTTTTACCAGCAATGTGCCCGTGCGTTGCGACGGATCCAAAGTACTAGAATAGTAGTATTTGTTCACAAACTTGAAATAAATCACTATTGTTTTGATATACTCCTAATATATTACTCCCTCCGTACCTAAATATTTGTCTTTTTTGAGATTTCAAATGGACTATCACATACGGATTACATAAACATATTCTAGTGTTTCTAGCAAGATGCCCGCGCGTTGCACGAAGTTGATGGAAAAGGTAAGCACAACTTATAAATTGACGGATGGAGTACTAGTTACAGTGATGCATATAATTAAGCAAAGGGATCGCACATGTCGATATTGACTGGAACGAGAATGCAACAGCACAATAAGAATTAAGGCCACGATGATGCGATCACAGTGGTGGTTACAGAAGGCAAGAAGAAAGATGGATCCACGAACGTACGACCTCCTCCTCCTCAACTTAGTGCGCCGGGCCACCGACCGACGGCTAAGGAGCGGCGGCTTTTGTGGCGAGGTCGAGGTGCTTCTCAGCAAAGGCATCCAAGGCTTCCAGCCGGTTGAGGAAGGCCAACGTCGTAGCGTCCTCACTGGCCTTGTAGATACCTATGTACACGATTTGCTCGTACATGTGGATGTGTAGGTCGACGAATTCTTGCATGGCGAGGCGCCTCACGGCGAGCGCGACCTCCAGGTGGACATTCTTCGTGGCGTCGACGGGCAGTCGCAGGGCCACCAGTGCTTGAAAGAGGTTCCGGCCATGGAGGCCGATTAGGGTGGCAGGCAATGAGGAGCCCGGGCGCGCGGGCTGGAGGAGTACGGCGATGTCGTCCACGAGCTTCTTGAGGACGGTGAACTTGTTGCTGGTGGCAACGATCATCTGGTCCAACTGAGAGTCGTAGTTGGCGTCGATGGCGGCCATCCACCAGCCCGTCTCCAACACCGTCTGGAGACGATCCTCGGCGCCATGCCGCAGGCCGGCATCGTGGACCATCTGGCGCAGCCGCTGGCCGCTCACATGCATCGCCGCTATGGGTCTGGAGTGAGCTCTTTTGCACTTAGTGTAGGTGCTTAGGGCAAATGCTTAGATGCGTAGGATGTGGTAGATGCATTGGAATGGAGGGGTGCCTTTATATGAGGGCAAACTGCGTTGCATTCACATCGTGCAACCTCTTTTCCCGGACCTCCTCCCATTACTTCCCTCATGCATTAATTGAAGGAGGATGCATTGGCCGTTCAACATATCGGAACCGCTTCTCCCTCCTAAATGCGCATTAAAGCCGTATCGGGAACTGCGCCGCCCGCTGTTAAATCGAATACTCCCTCCGTCTAGGTGAGTATTAAGTCATCTTATGAAAACCAAATAGTGAACACATAGGCGTGGTGCATTAACTCTCACGTTGTTTCTTATTTTTTGACATAAATATAGGAATCAGCCAAGAAGAGATGTGGGGCTTGTATGCTTTTAATGACTTGAGACTATCAAACATGACATGCAGTGGTCAGTTCGTTGCACAAGAACAAATACAACCCACGTCAGAACACACGCATCTTATATAACATCACATCCAATGGCTATAAAAGATGAATGAGACCAAATTATATCTCATATAGATGAGTTCTAGCAAAACTGTATTAATAATACTTAGTACTCCTGCGCCATGTATCATATATTAGTAGTATCATGTAGTACTCAACTCTCTCTCTCTCTTTCTTCATTTAATACTATGACACCTCATCAAAATTGCTAAGGCTAGTACCATTACAACCAGCCTTAGCAAATACTAAATATTAAGTTCTCTCGTTTTCCTCTCCACCTTGGTCACCTAGACGGAGGGAGTATATCATGGGCTTTTCTCTGCTGTAGGCGGGGCAGTTCCGCCTAGTCGGTTCGACAGAGACGTGAGAAGACGAGGGAGTAGGCTGCTGCAAACATAGGGCTGTGTGATTTTCACAGCGAGTTACTGCTAGACAGGTGGGGCCCCGTGATTTGACTTGCCATTATCATTTTAATCTGCGGCCTTCGACCAGCGTGAGTCTCCGATTCTGACCACCTCCATACAGGTGCCTCTCCCAATGCTCCACCATGTAGTAGAGGCTGGCTCTTGCATGAGAGCCCACTTCTCCACTTTTTCCTTGCCTCTCTTTCCTCCACATATGCAAAAATGCCATGTAAAGCGCACTATTGTACTTACTTTTACTTGCTCCTCTGGTGCTTAAGCTTGCCACATAGGCATAAAGTCTGATGTGGCAAGTTAATCAAGAAGAGAGAGACTAGTTTGGTGACCCAAGGAAGAAACGGTGCTAAGCGCGTGTACCTAGGTGAAAAGACAATTTTGAGTCTATAGCTAATTAAATGAAGCAAACTTAGCAACACCATTTCATTGGAAGAGGTCACTCCTTGGCAAATGCAATAAATACTAGTACTCCATGTGTCCCATAATATAAGAACATTTTTGGCACTACACTAGTGTCAAAAACGTTCTTATATTATGGGACGGAGGGAGTACGAAGAAAGAGATAGAGAGAAGTAAAAAAATACACTTATAGCCAACCTTATAGCCAAAACCTTGTTGTAGTATGAGTGACTGAGTGCGTCAGATAGCCTAACGCACCGTGTTAAATCTCCAAGGGCGCGACCGCACGAGCGACGCGACGGCCGTGGTAGGCGCGACCACGATACGGGCTGCTGGCAGCCCTTGGATCTGAGATCAAACGGTCGCATGCTAAGTTGCTGAAAATTTGCAGAATAACCCTCCAGGACAGGATATTCACCCATAGGTCTAGAATCACGCCATGCAACCGTTCGATCTTAGATCCAAGGGCTCTCGGAAGCCCGTATCATGGGAGAATGGAAAGCCACTACCCTGTTGTTCGCACGCTGGCAGTTCACTCCTACTCGTCCCCGCACGTCCTTCAATACTACGATGATTCGCTCCTAGTCGTCCCGTCCATTCACATTACGGCCGTTCCACTAATCCTAACCCTCCTCCCAAATCCATGGCGTCCCAAATCTCCCCGATCGGCGGTGAGTACAAGGTTAGAACCATCACCGGCGATGAGTTCGACGTCATCTACACCCGTTCTTCCGTGATGGTGAAAGGATGCCTTTCTCGCTTCAGACGCATGTTCGAAGACTCAGATGATGAGTGGGTCGTTGGGCTAGATGTTGAGTACACCACAGTCCTGGGACGAGAGAAGGATCTAAAGGACGAAGAGAGGAAGAAGCCCGCCGTGATCCAGGTTTGCGTGCATGACTTATGCTTGGTATACCACATATGCATGCCGACGTTGAGTGCCAGGATTTTAAGGACTTCCTCGAGAGCAACCTAGTCAAATTCGTTACTATAGACTTTGGTAACGATGAAGAAGTCCTGCGTCGGATAGGCCTCGTTGTAGGCAACACCTTAGACCTCCAGAAGAATCGGCTGGTGTCCTCTCGTCGACCTTCAATGCTGACCTGGCAGAGCCATGGTTCATCCTTCAGACGGTAAACTGGAGAAACCTCCATACACGTTTCATCCTCATGCATGGCAGCGGAATGTACTAGATATAGACCACATCCACTATGCTGCAATGGATGACTACCTTTGCTTCAATATCTACAAGGGTTGGATGAAGAGCAACAACCAAGTGTGCGGTTCAAGCAAAGAAGTATCGGCCAAGAGGAAGAGGGACAAGGACGAAGTTGAGGACGTGGACGAGGACTCCGAGTAAGGTGGCAGTGTCGTTGCTCATGGTGGTTCTAATGCAGTGTCTACCGAAATAGTTGCAAAGTTTAATTTCAGGTGTGCTTAATTTAATTTGAGGGGTATGTTGTCTTTGAGCCCCAGTGAGAACTATGTTATGTTTCTTCTCATTACTTTAACTCTTGATAGACATACATACTAGTATTTCTTACATTTCATCTTTTAGTTGGTATAGTACTACCACTCATTTCTTCACATTATATACGTACAATATATATGGCCAACATCATATAGCCAGCATTTTAGTTGTCAAAGAATTTTAGGGTGCTTAGTTTTGTCAAAGAATTCCAGGGTGCTTAGTTTTATTTGAGGAGTGGGTTGTGCACTTGTGCTGGAAGCCATTATTGTGACAAGCCTTTTTAATAGTACTATATGCATAATTTGGCGATGAGCGCTCTCTATATGTATCACCTTTTTTTTAATTTCAAGTTTTGCTCCATGGCGCAATCTATCGATACTACTACTGTACAAAAGTGGAGTATATACATTTTTTAAAAGGCTAGAGGGAGGGGCAGTCTAACTCGGTCGGTTTCACGAGAGGCGAGGGCCTTTGTGATTTGACGGCTCATTATTGCTGTCAAATTGAATAGTACTGCGCCGCCCGCTGCACGCCCGGCGCCTCCATTAAACCCCTCCATTAAACATACATGCAAACCGAGAATCCTACTCCGGCCACACATCTGTTCATGAGCGGGCCAAAATTAAACGCAACACCGGCCGAGCTCCTCCCGTCTGCCCTCAGTTTAAACGAGGCCAAACGCCGGCCAAGCTCCTACTGTCAACCCTCTATTTACAAAAGGCCAGACAGACAACGGGCAAGAATCGCACCCCTCCGCCGCTCCCCCATCTCTTCCTTCACCATTTTCTCCACTCTTTCGATGGCTTCCGATGAGCCGTTCTCCGGCATATTACCCGGCTGGGTGGCCCACCGAGCCCTCCGGATACGGGCGAGGCCGCTCGGTGCTTCACCAACCTCGCTTGGCCCGACGGAGCCAGTTGCCGCCCCAAGAAGGCGCGTGGTTCAGCAACTCGCCGCTCCAGTTCAACTCAATGAGGAGTGGCGAGTTGCTCCACGCCGACACGGCGGCGAGCACGCTGGTACGGGCGCCATCGCTGCCGCGTCGTACCGCACCACCAGTGTCTGCGGTGGCCGCGCCTCCCGTGCCTGCGGCAGCGCCATGCAGGCAGAGACAGAACCCGGGTGCGTGGAGAGCAACGAGTCGGTGGCCAGCTTCTCCGTGTCCGCCGCCATCATCGAGGAGAAGTAGAACACGGGAGGCCGCCGCCACTTGGGACCCATGAAGGCCACCACCGAGGTGTCGACCGCGGATTTAGGTGGTTTCTTTGCTGCTTCGTCTCTTCCGAGGACCTTCGTCGACCCCGCAAGTGTCTGACGGACATGAGCAAGACAAAGGGATCCGCGGGCGGCCATTTATATTATGTACTCCCTCTCCAGCTGGTGGGGAATTTTTGTTCTAAGAATGGATAAATTGTATGTATCTATAACTAAAATAAGTCTAGATACATCCATTTCTAGGACAAGTATTTCCGGACGGAGGGAGTATTAATTATACAAGAGAGCCGGATTGGCACCTCTTAGTTCATGTAAATGTAATGAAATCCATCATGTTTATATGAAGATCCGGCTTTTTTATACGAAATCCTTCATGCTTATATGAAATCAGTCCGTGTTTGCACGAATTTCATCTGGTTGGTTAGAGTTGTAAAAATGTATGCCGCTGGCGTTTGATGTCGTCCTCCGCTTAAGGAAATGGGAGGAAATTTGCCGGCTGCCGTTGGAGATGCTCTTTATGCTGGAAATAATAGAGTGACATCCAATCCATTTGAGTTAATTGCATGTATGATTGTCCCTCTATAAAAAGTTAATTGCATGTACAGTGTACATGTAACTTGCAGGGTGGCTACAGCTTCGTACAGAAAGTTAAAAAGAAACAAGTCCATCCTTAATCTTGTATTCTAAGTACTCTGTGGGTTCCACTGTCAGTACAGTAGAGAAATAAGTATATACTCCCTCCGTTCCTAAATGTAGGGTGTATAGTTTTTGGCACGAAAATTAAAGAACGCACGTGAAGGCAAAATTTCACAAGTTTTGGGCAAGTTTACACCTGACTAATTGACATGAGAAAATAGAGGAGCTTGCATGATATAAGGAAATGTAATCAAATCCTAAAAAAAATTATCCAAACGAATGTTGCAACGCAATACACCTTATATTATGGATTTTTTTCAAAAATCTATACACCTTATATCAAGGAATGGAGGGAGTATTAAATAAGTAGAGTAATATATAATATAAAAATATAAAGTTAAAAGACAGAATTCAAACTCATGTCATCGCGTTGCGAGCATCCGGCGCTAACCAGCCCAGCACATTTTTGTTGTAGACCATGCTGGAGATATATCTCCATGTCTACTTATATATATACTCCATCCGTTCCTAAATATTTGTCTTTTTCAGATTTCAAATGGACTACAACATACAGATGTGTATGTAGAAATATTTTAGAGCGTCTCTCTCTCTTGTATTGTTCTGTGCCTGCCAGCGTGCTTTGCTAGGATTTTCGACCAGTAATCCCTTTGTGCAGACAATGATTTCTACTACTGGCTGCTAAATTAGATATGTAGATGTCATACATGATACTACCTCGTACCTCCGTTCCTAAATATAAGTCTTTCTAGAGATTCCACTATAGGCTACATACAGAGCAAAATGAGTGAATCTACACTCGAAAATGCATCTATATACATCTGTATGTGGTCCATACTGGAATCTTTACAAAGACATATATTTAGGAACAGGGGCAGTACATTACACAAAATCGTAGGTGGCATGTAGGAATTCCAGTGCACTACATTAGGTTCCCTTAGAGTGCCTGCTAGTCCAGCATACAGAGTCATGGCTAGTTTATGGTACGCACACAATCTTTAATTGGTGGTTTAAATATGCGCAAGGTATATGAAATGTAGTATTATGTAGAGATGTCTGAAATTAGCTGTGTCAACTTGCAGATAGGGTTACACAATGAAAAAGTACAAGATGTATGTGGCAATTTCATGGAACATCGCAAAAAAAGGAGAGACAACGGTGAGCCTATACAGTGTGCTATGGTACGTCACTCCTCCATTGCAATCATCGTGACATATTATTTGTATGCCAGTTCTATTAGCCAAGTTTCATAGGGAGAGTTACTACGAGTTATCCTAAGAAAATAAGCACATGTGAATATAAGCTCCATGTAAAAGCCAACCAGTTCTTTTCATTGCATTTTCAGCTTATCTTTGGTATGATCAGTGGAAAGTCTAGATTGCATTATATTTTTTTCATTTTGCTGCCCATATGGAAATTAATTTGACTTGCAAACATCACAAATTGAACCCAGTGCAGTAATTAATATGATAGGAAAACAAACCATCACTATTTGCTCAAAATGCAAATACAAAGATACCATCTACTTGGCACAATCTACTTTGGTCAATGTTTTCCATAGAGATCCCATTGCCCAATTTAAACGAAGAACGCATGACCCACATTTAAAGGAAGAACAATTATTTATTGAAATTCGATGGTCCAAGTGGCTGGTTATTATCGTATAGCAGCACCACCTGAAAGCATCATATAGCAGCAGCAGCAGCTCATAGCAACTCATCATACACAGCAGCAGCGATGCGCAATTCATCATATACCAGCAGCAGCTCATAGCAATTCATCATATAGCAGCAGCAGGAGAAGCTCATAGCAATTCATCATATAGCAGCAGCAGGAGCAGCTCATAGCAATTCATCATATAGCAGCAGCAGGAGCAGCTTGTAGCAAGCAATTCATCATATAGCAGCAGCAGCAGCTCATAGCAACTCATCATACAGCAGCAGCAGCTCATAGCAATTCATCATATAGCAGTAGCAGGAGCAGCTCATAGCAATGCATCATATAGCAGCAGCAGAAGCAGCTCATAGCAATTCATCGTATAGTGGATCAGAATGAAAATTTGGCAAAAAAATCAGAGGAGATCCTCACCTTGTTGGATGAGCTCATCCTTCAATAGCACCTCAAGGCCATGGCCTAGGAGGAGGGGAGGGGGAATAAGGTGCCTTCTGCCGCAGTGTGGCATAAGCCGTAGTTGTGCAGCGCCAGCCGGAGTAGTGTGTTGGACGAACCACAGTGGAGCAGCTGTTGGAGACCATGAGAATGAGGGGCGCCGCCAGAGGGAGGACCAGCAAGGGAGATTTGCCCCTACCCGCCGGCCATGTAGCCTAGCTGGACATAGCATCATCGAGGACCAGGCCAGATGGGACCAGTGGCGACGGCTCGCTGGAGGAACCCTAGTGCTGTAGGCAGGGGATCGAGGTAGAGGGAAAGGGGAGAGGAGATGCAAGCGGGCAGGGCAATGAATGCTTGCGTGTTTGTTTTTACTTGAGGGTTAGGTGTGACACGGCGTCGGCGATTGCATTTTGAGTGTAATATAGGCGCACAACAGAGTCATTTCACTATTCCTCTTCCCTTCAATTTTTAGTGAGGTTCTACCCGAAACACCCCCCTCCAAAGCAAAATTAGTTAAGCCCAAGCCCATAACTCAAAAATGACTTCTTTACATCTTTTATGGATTATTTTGACAATATGCCCTGAAAAGGCGGAATCAAACTGGCCCTTAACCTGCAATTCAATTGTGCGTGCAATGATGAATCACTCGTGCCTGCTATCTGTACATTTAGGCATCATCATACATGGCATAACCTAATACATGTGCATTCCATTGTAGAATCTAGAATATGCAATGTTTATGTTAGTTCATACGTTGCACATGATGTTTAAATGCCCCTTAAATCTGGTCAGTCAAGTGATGGTCTTTAAGTCTCCTTCTTTGCTTCTTTTCTTGATATGTAAGATTTGCTCACACATCTGTTCAATTGCTTGTTTGCATCAGCCAGCCATACTAGGACTGTTTGCTTTGATTACTTGATCTTCTTGACCTAACACTCTAACAGAGCTTGTCAACGATTTAAACACTAAGGGCTGCTGTAGTGGGGCCTTGTCTAACTCATAGGTGACATAAAGGTTTGGCTGTACACTACAAGAGGCTCTCCAAGAGTACCGGAGATCCAGTTCAAGGTATGCCTAGTTTTTACATAGTGCGACATAGTAAATGCTCATTTCATTGTGTGCAAGTGCAAGAGATGCGGCATGTTTCATTATGTGGTGTTGTTTTGTTATAATCTCATCCTTTTGTGTTCACGGACTGGAAAGTATGCATATTTATCTTCCAAGGAGACGAGTAACTAGTTTGTGTCACCTTGCAGAGAGGGTGCAATGAAGATAAGATTGAGGATTTGCAAGTACAAGATGTTAGGAAGGAACCTTGCAAGAGAAGTAGGAGCTGCACTGAGCCTCTTCAACCTGCTAAGGTAAGTCACTGTATGCAACTCAACAGTTCAATTCCTTGTTTGTTTCAGGCATAGTTAATTTTCTCTTTTCAATTGCTTTATTTGTCCTCAGTTAATGAGATGCCCAAATAATCATGCCTGATGTTCGGTACTTGTATCACTCTTAGTTGACATAATTAAAGGCCTTACCATTTAATTACTCTACCGAAGTGTGCCTGAAGCTTTGAAGTCTATTAACCAACTATTATTGCATGAGGCTCACAATCTAGTTTATACTACGCTAATGATTGCATAGTTTTGCCTGCTGTAGTATGTTTGTATGAAACCCTCTGCTGTTCATTATGCTCCCTAAGACTTTAATTGAGGCACATAATGGCCAACTGCTTGCTTACTTATACGCAACGTGATGTCTAAATTTGTAACTTGTCTGTGTTTTCGATTGGGCCCCAACATCATGCTCCTCTGGTAAGCTAAGAGGGATTTCTGTATGCAGGCTGCACAGACTATCTTTTTTATAATTTTTAAAATATCACCTGCTTATGCTTCATGACGTGTAACATTTTTTTTGAAAGTGACGTGTAAAATTATTGTTAGTCATGTTTTGCCATGTAGTACAAAATAGTGTCTTGTTCGCTTCATTGTTGTAACTATATTTTGCCCTAGTCATGTGTACTTACGTAAACATTTCAGGATGAAGTGACATCAACACAAAGATCTGCGGCGGCGGCATGGCCGTTACCGAATGATTATGGATTGGAATTGGAATGTGCTGATGTTCTCGAGCATCAACTAGAGGTGGAAAGACAACGTGGACATGATTGTCAATTTATAATCAACAAGTTGAGACTGGACATGCAGGTATTAGATGCAGTAGTCAAAAAATGAAACAAGACACTGAGGTAACCATGAAGGAATTGGAGATTTTGCAGACTGAAATTTGTGCTATCTGAATCCGGCCAATCCTATTTTCTGAAGAGATTATAGTTCAAATGGAGATAAGTTGATGCGCGTCCATGATGTATGAGTTGTATTTGCCCAGTGTATGTAATTTGATGTTTGTGTATGCTTTATTATCACCTGTGCCGAACCATAATGCCCAGTGGGTATAATCGGCTGTAATTTGTTTATTGTATAGTGTAGGATTATTCTACCTTTATATGCCCCTATCTCTTTGTTGTATAGTGTATGCTTTTTAGAGGTGATAGTATTGAGTAGGATAATTCTTTGAATATGCTATATCGTTCAAACGGGGGCCAACTCGCCCGACCATGGCCCTTCATGGGCCGTCGGATCCATGGGCCTTCTACGTCTCGCAGGATCCATGGGCCTTCTACGTCTCATAGGATCCATGGGCCTTCTATGCCTCGTAGGATCCATGGGCCGCCGACTCATTTATGGGTCTTGTACGGGCCTTTAATGGGCCGTAGACGGGCCTTTAATGGAAATCGTACGTTTTATGGGCTGACCATAATGGGCCGTTAATAGGCCATATTTGGTGATGCTATGAAAATGGCCCAACAGACTAACGTTCCACAAACGGGCCGACTGTAACGACGGGCTGAATTTGGCCCACAAGCAGAAAATAACAGTAACGGGCCATAAGTAACCGAATGCTGCAAATGAGCCCAAGAATAAATGGGCCCACAGAAGGCCGAAAGTTAACTTGGGCTGGAAACGGCCCAACGGAATAACGGGCCGTTAATGGGTATAAAGTGATACACTGTAAATTACGGGCCAGTTTCACCACGGGCCGTTAATGGGTATAAAGTAATACACTGTTCATTACGGGCCAGTTTCAGCACGGGCCGCTAATGGGCCAAGAGTTACAAAGGGCCTCATATGGCCCAAAAGACGCCATAGGCTATACATGGGCCAGAAGTGAAAACGGGCTGGAATCATATAGGATGTCCCAGATGACGCTACTGGGCCTAATTCGGATAGGGCGTAACGGGCCTTGGGTTAGCGGGCTGTAAATGGACTATATGCGAACAAGCCGTTAACAGGCTTTCCATGGGCCGGCCCTCCAGCTTTTGACCAAGTCAAACGGGCCGGCCTTTTCACAGGAATGAGTCTCTGTTGGGTCGTGCCACGTGTCGACGTATCATAGGCGCCTATCTGACCCACTGACGAGCTGACACGTGTTTCGTCTGGCCAACAAGAATTTTACACGTGGAAATTTCCCATTGGTCGGGGCTGTTAACGGGTTATCGGATCCAAAACCCGACCCGATAGCTTAACAGTGTTCCGTTACGGTGGATGCCACATGTCGGTCACCCTTGACGAAAGCACTTTTGTGATGCGCGATTTATCGTCATGGAAGTGGAAACTTCTGTGATGATAATTTTGGTAATGTCATGGAACACTTCTATGATAGCACAGGTATGACTATCTTGATTCTGTCATAAATTTGTCATGGATGTACATGCATGAAAAAAAACGCGACCTACTGTGACAAACACGTATCATCACGGAAGTGTATTTTTTTTGTAGTGATTGCAACACCCTACAGCGGGGGCCCCTCACGTTTGCGCGAGATGGAGGGCACCATAGGACGGCACCATAAATAAAATATACAATCATACCAACCAAGATCACGATTAACCCATAGGACAAAACGGATCTACTCAAACATCATAAGATAAGCATAGATCATTGGGAAATAATATATGGAGTTGAGCACCATGTTTAAGTAGAGATTACAGCGGGGAGAAGGGGTGTTACACTGTTGCATAGAGGGGGAGAGAGTTGGTGTTGACAGTAGCAAGATTGTTGATGTAGATCGCCGTCACGATCCTATCCCCAGCGGCGTTCTCGCGCCACCGGGAGAGAGGGGGAGAGAGCCCCCCTCCTTCTTCTTTTTCCATGCCCCCCCCCCCTAGATGGGAGGAGGGTTACCCCTCTAGTCCATGGCCTCCATGGTGGCGGAGGGGTAGGAGCCCCTCCGAAATTGGATCTCCCTCTCTGTTCTCTTCTGTTTCGCGCTCCCTAGATCTGGCCCTTCACGGTTTCTTAAATTCCCGGAGATCCGTAACTCCGATTGCGCTGAAATTTCTACACTATTTTTTTCCATAAATTATCTTTCTTGCACCAGAAGAAGGGCTCCAACCGACGCTCGAGGAAGGCACGATACACCAGGGCGCGCCTGGGCCCTCTTGGCGTGCCCTGGTGGGTTGTGGAGGCCTCGGGCCTCCGTTTACGTTGATTCCACCTCCAAAAATTCACAAATATTCAAAAAATAATTCTCTGTAGATTTTTATCGCGTTTGGACTTCGTTTGATATGGATTTTATGCGAAACAAAAACATGCAACAAACTGGAACTGACATTGGGCACTGGATAAGTAAGTTAGTCCAAATAAATCATATAAAAAGTTGCCAAAAGTATGGAAAAGTTGAATAATATTGGCATGAAACAATCAAAAACTATAGATACAATGGAGAAGTATCATCGAGCTTTGTAGACAGTAACATTACCATCAGCGTCAGTCTTCTTCTTGAAGATCCATTTATTCTCTATGGCTTGCCGATCATCGGGCAAGTCCACAAAACTCCATACTTTTTTCTTATACATGGATCCCATCTCCGATTTCATGGCCTCAAGCCATTTTGTGGAATCTGGGCTCATCATCGCTTCCTCATAATTCGTAGGTTCGTCATGGTCTAGTAACATGACTTCCAGAACTAGATTACCATACCACTCTGGTGCGGAACGTGCTCTAGTTGACCTACGAGGTTCGGTAGTAAATTGATCTGAAGTTTCATGATCATTATCATTAGCTTCCTCACTAATTGGTGTAGGCATCATGGGAACGGTTTTCTGTGATGAGCTACTTTCCAATTCAAGAGAAGGTATAATTACCTCAGCAAGTTCAACTTTCCTCCCACTCAATTCTTTCGAGAGAAACTCCTTCTCTAGAAGGGATCCATTCTTAACAACAAAGATCTTGACTTCAGATCTGTGATAGAAGGTGTACCCAACAGTCTATTTTGGGTATCCTATGTGGCACCCCGGCTCAGAGCAACCGATTTACCTTGTATTGCCAGCACAGAGATCAAGTCTTCTGGCAACACACAACAACATGGTATAGAAAACAACCGCTTTATTGACGCTAGCGGAAACATAGGTCTGATATTACATCCAGTTGCAAGGCCAAGCGGCACACACGGTGCGGCTGAACAATATGTACATTATTTAATGAACATGAAGGGGCCTCGATCACATAAACTACGCGGCAGCGGAACGACGATGAAGTGGAACTCCATAGCACAGGGACACCGACGTGGACATGATTTAGACGAGGGAAGCTCTCCGATCCGATACGACTTGCCTGAAATCTGGCATGACACGCCAGGTCAGTACATTGAATGTACTTGCAAGCTCACAACAAATGTAAGCATAATGGCAAACAATATCATGACAATTATTCAGATTAATGCAATGCAAATCATACTACTGATGCGGTGAAACCAAGTTGTACACCGAGTCCCTCGGACTCTCTTACCAGACGGGTTACCTCGTAACCGAACAGTGGTCATACCCGGATCACAATGGAAGTCAACACTTTGCTGGAAACCATGATCATGTCATGATCCCACAAATCATCACGTAACCAGTGCCAACAACAAATCCTTAGTGTGCAAGATTACTTATTAATGTTGATCCATGGTGTGACTTACTCACGAGCTGTGTTCGTAACCAAGGACACGATTAGTCGATAGATTAAATACACTCTGCAGAGGTAGCGCACTTTACCCACACCACGAAACCCATGGCCTCACACTCCCATTAGGGTGGACCAACGGTATTCCGACGAAAGACTCCCATTGTCATGACACTCTCCCGGCCACTCCAACCAACTCCCTTCTGGGCTAAGTCATGGGTGGCCCCATGCCTACCAAAGGCATCAACGGCCACCGTCGTGGCAAAACGGTCCCAAACAGGGACAAGGTACCATAAAAACAAACGGGCACACAAGGATTTCTGCTTACCGGGCCAGGTCACAACACACCCATAACCTTCCCTCGTTGGAGGCATCGGCGAGAGGCACAACAACGGACCGAATCAAGACCTCCCCATAAAGGTAAATGTAGTCGCACTAAGAATAACTCGATTCAGTGGCACCATGACTCGATCAACGTTATATTCAAGTTGGATTAATAACAGGTTTAACTTGAAAATAAAATAACTCAAGTCATCAGATGCCATGATCATGCAACTATTCGACATGCAAAGCATACCACTTAACATGAACGGATCAACATCATCCAAATGATCTACTTGCACTACTCGTCATTAAAACTTACTGATTCTACTTCACTGGTTTTTATCAAGCATCATTTTAATTACCTCATAATTTATATGAAAATCCATTTATCATGAAGAAACAACCATTATTCATAAAAGCATATTCACTTAGTTAAAATTTTATTCTACTGACCAAAACTAGTTCATGCATTCAACCAGTACCTTAACCAAGCATGACAAAGTAACTAGCACTAAGAAATATTTATTTACTAATTCAAATGCATGAAAATAACTCATATTCACACTCCTCCTGGTTATCTTCAAGACAAGTTTCTGCTTTTAAAAATATTTAAAAACAGCAAAACAAAATATTAAAAACCACTCTGAAAATCACCAAAAATTCTAGACAGCAAGTAAAAAATCCCAACTTTGGTGTGCTGCTAGAGCTCTTCAGAACAAACACAATACAAAAAGAATCAACTCATTTGGACTTATAGTTTAAAAGTTATCACCGGTCAAAGATCTGGTCAAATTTTTGAATTAAATTGAATTAAACAGAAAACCAGGGGGCGTGACGTCGACGACGTATTCACAGAATATGCCTCCACTCGTACCGCTTCGGGCGCGAGTGGAGAGGCTGACAGTGGGCCCTGCTGGTTAGGTGAGAGGGACGGGAAAAAGAAGCAGAGCGACGGCGGTGCTTCGCCGGAGCTCACGCCGGCGAGGAGGGGTCCTTGGCCGATTCTAGAGGGATAGAAGTGGATAGGGGGTCAAGGTGCACCTGCCTGTACCCGTGGCTTGCTGGGGGATTGTCGGAGCAGCTCGCAATCAAGCTCGCGAGCGGCGGTTGCAGTCGCGTTTCGCCGAAGAGGAATAAGACGACGGAGAGGGGCGGCTCTAGGAGCTCCAATGCGTCCAGACGGCACCAGTGGATCTCCAGGGAGTTGCCTGAGGGGTGGATCGAGCTTGAGGGGGTTGGAGTGAGCTGGAGGGGTTGCGGGGGTCGCCGGCGAGCTCGGGTCGGGGACGGCAGCCAGAGGCCTGCCCGGCCGGGCTGTGGCTATGCTACGGGGTCGTGGTGGTGGAATGGTGAGTTGTGAGTGGTCAGAGCGGTGGGAGGGTGTCAGTTTATAGTCGGAGGAGGAGGGGGTACATGGCTCCACTGGAGTTCTCTCGAAGCCGACGAGCGACGACGAAGGGTGCCAGCAAGGGGTGGAAGTGCTCAGTGCTACCTCTTGAGCACTGCGTTGGATTTCCCCGAAGAGGAGAGGATGATGCAGCAAAGTAGCGTAAGTATTTCCATCAGTTTTTGAGAACTAAGGTATCAATCCAGTAGGAGGCAACGCGCGAGTCCCTCGTACCTACACAAAACAAATAGCTCAACGCAACCAACGCGATTAGGGCTTGTCAATCCCTTCACGGTCACTTATGAGAGTGAGATCTGATAGAGATGATAGATAATATTTTTGGTATTTTTGATATAAATATGCAAGATAAAATAAAAAGCAAAAGTAAAAAAGCAAAGCAATAATAAAATGATGGAAGATTGATATGATGAGAATAGACCCGGGGCCCATAGGTTTCACTAGTGGCTTCTCTCAAGAGCATAAGTATTCTACGGTGGGTGAACAAACTATTGTTGAGCAATTGACAGAATTGAGCATAGTTATGAGAATATCTAGGTATGATCATGTATATAGGCATCACGTCCGAGACAAGTAGACCGACTCTGCTGCATCTACTACTATTACTCCACTCATCGACCGCTATCCAAAGATGCATCTAGAGTATTAAGTTCAAGAAAACAGAGTAACGCCTTAAGCAAGATGACATGATGTAGAGGGACAAATTCATGCAATATGATAAAACCCCATCTTGTTATCCTCGATGGAAACAATACAATACGTGCCTTGCTGCCCCTCATCACATTGGTAAAGGACACCGCAAGATTGAACCCAAAGCTAAGCACTTCTCCCATTGCAAGAAAAACCAATCTAGTAGGCCAAACCAAACTGATAATTCGAAGAGACTTGCAAAGATAACCAATCATACATAAAAGAATTCAGAGAAGATTCAAATATTGTTCATAGATAATCTTGATCATAAACCCACAATTCATCGGTCTCAACAAACACACCGCAAAAATAAGATTACATCGAATAGATCTCCACGAGAGAGGGGGAGAACATTGTATTGAGATTCAAAAGGAGAGTAGAAGCCATCTAGCTACTAACTATGGACCCGAAGGTCTGAGGTAAACTACACACTTCATCGGAGGGGCTATGGTGATGATGTAGAAGCACTCCGTGGTGGATTCCCCTTTCGGCGGAGCTCCGGAACAGGCCCCAAGATGGGATCTCGTGGGTACACAAGGTTGCGGCGGTGGAATTAGGTTTTTGGCTCCGTATCTGATCGTTTGGGGGTACGTAGGTATATAGGAGGAAGGAGTACGTCGGTGGAGCAAAGTGGGGCCCACGAGGCAGGGGGGCGCCCTACACCCTCGTGGCCACCTCCCTCCTTTATTGACGGAGGGTCCAAGTCTCCTGGATCATATCTGTTGAGAAAATCACGTTCCCGAAGGTTTCATTCTGTTTGGACTCCGTTTGATATTCCGTTTCTTTGAAACACTGAAATAGGCAATTCTGGGCTGGGCCTCGGGTTAATAGGTTAGTCCCAAAAGTAATATAAAAGTGGAAAATAAAGCCCAATATGGTCCAAAACAGTAGATAATATAGCATGGAGCAATAAAAAATTATAGATACGTTGGAGACGTATCAAGGATCCCCAAGCTTAATTCCTGCTCGTCCTCGAGTAGGTAAATGATAAAAAAGAATTTTTGATGCGGAGTGCTACTTGGCATAATTTCAATGTAATTCTTCTTAATTGTGGTATGAATATTCAGATCCGAAAGATTCAAGACAAAAGTTCATATTGACACAAAAATAATAATACTTCAAGCATAGTAACAAAGCAATTATGTCTTCTCAAAATATCATGGCCAAAGGAAGTTATCCCTACAAAATCATATAGTCTGGCTATGCTCTATCTTCACCACACAAAGTATTTAAATCATGCACAACCCCGATGACAAGTCAAGCAATCACTACAGAAAAATACACTTCCGTGATGATACGTGTTTGTCACAGTAGGTCACGTTTTCTGTCATGCATGTACATCCATGACAATTTTATGACAGAATCAAGATAGTCATACCTGTGCTGTCATAGAAGTGTTCCATGACATCACGGAAGTGTCCACTTCCATGACGATAAATCGCGCGTCACAGAAGTGCTTTCGTCAAGGGTGACCCACATGTGGCATCCACCGTAATGGAACGCTGTTAAGCTATCGGGTCGGGTTTTGGATCCGATAACCCGTTAATAGCCCCGACCAATGGGAAATTTCCACGTGTAAAATTCTTATTGGCCGGACGAAACACGTGTCAGCTCGTCAGTGGGTCAGATAGGCGCCTATGATACGTCGAAACGTGGCACGACCCAACAGAGGCCCATTCCTGTGAAAAGGCCGGCCTATTTGACTTGGTCAAAAGGTGGCAGGCCGGCCCATGGAAAGCCTGTTAACGGCATGTTCGCCTATAGCCCATTTACAGCCCACTAACCCAAGGCCCGTTACGCCCTATCCGAATTAGGCACAGTGGCGTCATCTGGGCCATCCAATATGATTCCAGCCCATTTTCACTTCGGGCCCATGTATGGCCCATGACGTCTTTCGGCCCATATGAGGCCCTATGTAACTCTTGGCCTATTAACGGCCCATGGTGAAACTGGCCCGTAATGAACAGTGTATCACTTTACACCCATTAACGGCCCGTGGTGAAACTGGCCCATAATGAACTGTGTATCACTTTATACCCATTAACGGCCCGTTATTCCGCTTGGGCGTTTCAGCCCATGTTATCTTCGGCCTTCTCGAGCCCATTTTTTCTTGGGCTCATTTCAAAGATTCGCTTACTTACGGCCCATTATCGTCATTTTCGCTTGTGGGCCAAATTCAGCCCGTGGTTACAATCGGCCCGTTTGTGGTTCGTTAATACATTGGGCCAATTTCATAGCGCCATCAACACGGCCTATTAACGATGGCCTGCTACGGTCGGCCCATGAATGCATTTATTCCAACTCTAGCCCGCTTACGGCCATAATGCGCCTCGTTATTGGCCCAAGTTTGTGTCGATCATACGCCCGTATAAGGCCCATTGATGATACGCCCGTAGAAGGCCCATTGTTTCTACGGCCCGTAGAAGGCCCATTGTTTCTATGGCCCGTAGAAGGCCCATCGCTTCTCTGACCCATAGAAGGCCCATCGCTTCTACGGCCCGTAGGAGGCCCAAAGGTCACTACAATAAATATTAGCCCATGGTTATTGTCGCCTATATTTAAAAATAGGTTATTGCAGCCACTAGCTAACCAAGGAAAAATAACGCAATGACTACAAGCAAACAGATAAACAAGACAACAAGGAAATAAATAAGCAAGCAACTAACGCTAGGCTATCACGGCTATTACACATATTACATCCACCGGCATCAAAGTTCGCCACCGATGCAAATATAGGGAACAAAGCAGCATATCATATACATCGGCGTCAAAATTGGCCACCAAAGGCAAATAAACGCTGCAGCAAAACAAGAGCATAACTGAAACAACTTCAAGAGCTCAAGAAATGTTATCCGGTATCCACCATGTCGGCAATAAGCTTAGCAAGCTGATTAGCTTTGTCCTGCTTGGCGCTAAAATCCTCCAACGCTTGTCATTGCACGGAAAAGTATGCATCCCGAATGCTCCAGGACTTCGCAGTCCTTCCGCTTCTTGTCGCAGACAGTGATCGATGTCTTTCACTTGTAGTTGAGACTCAAGAAACCGAACTGATTCAGACGGTGAGTTTGAATAGCTTGTGCAAGCGGTAGTGGCCATAACTCCAACACTAAACCAAGACAGGATGTGTCACTATCCCGAACCTTATCTCATTACTTCCTTTACCGCTGCTTAATAAGGCACTCTTCCCCAATATTCATCGAGATTCTAAAAGAAGAAACAAGCGCACACATAACAAGTTTAGCATGTACTAGTATATGAAACTCATTTCGTGAACCAGTTCATTATTAAGGTGGACAGGATTAAACTACCAAGTCTTCTATTGCCAAGTACTAGTACATAATAAAAGCATCAAACAAACATATATCTATGTCCTATGGTAGCAATGGAATCTTAAATTAGAACAGTTGTTCTTCAGTTTTAGGCACTTGTTCTACATGAACAGAGTACAAGAAGACGCAAGAATATAATACTTAAAAATAGAAAATGAGCTCATAGACCTTACCACATTCTTGGTCGGGACCAAGATGAACAAAGCGTTCCTAGTCATCGCCCAAAGAATGTGTCTCAAGAGAATGTAAGGGAATTTGATGAGTTTCTTTGCGGTGAAGTACGTTTTCTTGAGTAATTCGATATCGCCACCAAGCATTCTTGAAGATAGCAGAGGTATTAGCACAGGTTACCTCATCCCGAGTTTCCAAATCGGTCCTTCTCTATAGAGAAAATGGGAAAATTTGTTGTATTATAACCATCATGGAGGTAGGATGTATGGGACGAAGCAAAGTAATTGCCATGAATAATATTACTTACATATAAATCCTGGACAAACACCTGAATCGCATTTTCCTTCATCTTCATATAATATTTCCAAGATGGGAAGATACGCATATACGATTTAACAACATCAAATGCGATAGATGCTAAACTACGACTAGCTGGTTGTGCTTCCTCCACAGGAATAGGCGTACTAACTGGTGGAGTTGGGGTTCGCCGTGATAGTACTGGCCCTTTGGGCACTGGAGCTGCCTTACTAACTACTCTTGTTTTGGAGCTCTGTGGTGGAGATGGTGCTGTGTCAACAGGAACTGGGTTACTATCGGCTGGGGTTGGGGTTAGATTGGGTGAAGCTGGTTCTCCATCCATCGCAGAGGGGCACAATCTGCGAGTTTGGGTTATGTGTGGTAGGGCTGGTTCTTGTGCATGTACAACCGGGTGCTATCTCCACCAAGAGGTAGCACTGTTTTATTTGAAGACCGTGTTTTTAGTCCGCTAGATACCGGCATCACCCGCTCCAATTCAAATGGCTGATAAACAGGAAACACAGTTGAATGTACAGACGTTGTATGAGAGACAGATGCAATAGATAGTGTGGAAAAAAGAGGGCATGAAATAGTTGACATGTATATTGTGTAACTAAAACGGATAGCATGACATAATTTCACATATATGATGTCTATCTAAACTGGATAGCATAGCATAACATAATTCAAAGATATGATGAATAACTAAATAGGATCGCATGACATAATTCACCTACATGTTATCTAAGTAATCAGGATCGCATCATTTAATTTACATATGTGATTTATATGCTAAACAGAGGGCATTCGATATGATGTCTGAACTAAGAACATGGTGTTGAATATTGTGTATATGATGTCTAAACTATGCAATGCAAGACACCGTATGCATGATATGAGTAGTATAACCGTGCCAAGTTAGAGCATACACCTCAGTGGGGGAATAGGACTGGTCATCTGTCTCTGAATCCATCTCTGAGGAGCTATCGAGACCCAACAAGAGATCTGCTTGACAGTAGCACTGCTCTCGCTCAAGGCCTTGCTTTCACTGCAGATTTTTCCATCTCCCACCCAAATGGCTGATTCACAGGAAGAGTAGTTTAATGTACAAACATTGTCAACAAATGGAAATGTAATGAATAAAAGGATGGGCAAGATATCATTCAAATATATGATGCCTGGTTAAACAGGATGGCATTGCACATTTCACATATATTATGGCTGGCTAAAAGACATGAGACTGCATAATTCCCATATATGATATAGAAACTAAACATGTGGCATTACAAAACATGTCTAAACTAAGCAGATGATATATATGATGTCAAAAGTAGGCACTGCAAGGCAACATATGCATGATATGACTAACATAATCATACCAAGGTAGAGAAAACACCTTGGGGGTAAATAGGAGTGGTCAGCGGCATCTGAATCCGCCTCAGAACAGATATCTTCCTCTGGATTACAATCTGGAGAGGGGTGGGGAGGGTTTGCCATTGAACCCACCATGCAGCGATGTCTGCATGACATTGTATTGCCGCGCAAAACTCTTCTCTTTTTCTCTACATGTTCAGCCAGACTGGTGAACAATATCGACATGCATACGAAAAAAATATGGTGAGATTATGTAAGGAGAGCATGCAGAAATTTAGAGTGATGGTAACAACCAATGGATCGATGTTTTTCCATTGAACCAAAATAGCCCTAATGGATCGACGTGAATGTATAGTAATAAGTGATGCAACAAGTGTACAACCTCTTTGCCGTAGCCGTGTCGACCTAAGCATCATTGGGTTGGTCGCTGAAGCAGTTGAGGCAGAGGTGGCTGTCGGAGGTGTGGAGGAAGATCTAAGGAATCAGAGACGGCGTCCGTGGCACTTCTCTGTTGTGATGGATCGCTCGTCGTTGGAGCAGCTCCGTGAGCCGTAAGACGTCAAGGCTGAAGCAGACAAGATGTACATCGTCAATCTCAAGTGGGATTCTAATAGCATCTCCAATAGATGATGTAAAATGGATGTAAAATTAACATCACCAAAACCACCGACTACAACAGATGAGGTAAAACTGTTGACTCTGAACTTAATCGTCGAAACTGAAATTTCTTCAGGAATCTGAATGCTACTATCGAAACTAAACGCAATGGTAGCAGAGAGGCACTTGACATGTAGTTTAGGAGGGCCTGCAGTTCATCTTCAACCTGCACCCCTAAGCCGCCACCACCACCGCCGAACCGCTGCCCCAGGCCGCCGCCGCCCCCCAAAACAACTCGCCATCGCCGCCTGCCAGCCCTCTAGGACCCCCACCCCAACCCTAAGATAGATAGTGGGTACCTCTCCGTGAGCCCCTGTCCCCATTGCGGGTGGTTCTTCCTTAACTCCGTGAGCCCCCCAACCCCTGAAAATCGATCGACCCAAAAGTCGATTCAATCGATCAAGTGTGGCTTAATCAGAGCAGAGCAGCAGCACGAGCGAGGGGGAGAGCAGCAGCAGCAGCTGGGCGAGCGAGCGATCGAGCGAGAGCCGGAGTGTAACACCCGGATGATTAGGGAACAGTAATCACCCCGGTTATGTTAATTAACCTCTCTTTGATTCGAACCCGTTCTAAAACAAAAATCAAAACTAAAGCAAACGATAAAAGGTTTCAAAAACAAAATCTAAAATGTTCGGGGGTTGTCTAAAATAGCTAACCTAATATTGGTGGGGTGCACTAATTTTTGTAAAATGCTCTGGCATTTTAAATAAACTAAAAACAGAGAAAGAAAAATAATAAAAGAAAAACAAAATAAAAGTGAGGGGGAAACCCCTGCCCAGCCAGCCCCCTCCCCACCAGCCCTCTCCTTCCCCCCCCCCCAGCCGCCCATCGCCCACCCGCCCGCCACATACCCCCACCCCCTGCTAACCCTAGCCGCCCCATTCCCCCACGCCCCCCCCCCTCCCTCGCCTGATTGATCGAGGCGGAGAACCCCCGACCGAGCCACCCCCCGCCACCCACCTGCCGGGCCCCCCCGCCCCACCGCCGCCTGAACCCCCCTCATCCTCCTCGCCACCGCTAGGAGTCCTCCTCCTCCCTCCGCCCCCAAGCCTGCACTTCTCACTGCACACGCTGGCCGGCCCCGCTCCCAGCCGCCAGCGCCGCCTCACCGCCTCCCATTGGTCGCCACTGCCTCCACCGAGCCGCCGCCTAGTCCCGACCCCCACTGTGAGGCCCTCTCTCTCTCCTCCTCCCGAACCGCCTCGTCATGGCCTCGACCCTCCGCGGTCGCTGTCTTCCCACCCCCGTTCCTCTCCTTCCTCCTCGCTGGCTCCGGCCGTCAAAGGCCACGACCCCCACCACCGAGACCCCCCGGTCCCTCTCCCCATCATGACCCCGAACGTCGCCGTCGACCGAACTCCGGTTCCGCCCCGACCGCCCCGGCCGCCGATGGCCTCTCCCTCCTCCTTCCTCCCGACGGGCATCTCCGCGCCTTTATCGGCGCTCAACCTCGATCGAACCCCAGCGGCGCGCCATCCCTGCCACGCCTCTACTGCCCCGCCCGTCGCCTCAATCGCCTTGCCGGCGCATTGCCGTCCGGCCGGTCACAGGCCGTATGCTCTGACCTCGTGGCCGTCTTGAGCCTCGGCCGCCCGCCCCGTTGACCTCGGCGCGGCGCCCCGCCAGGTCTCTGAGGAGCCTGAAACGGGCATCGCCCATGGCCCGTGCCCGATTGGCCTGGGCCAATGACATGGGGCCCCACCCCCCAAAAGAACGTTTTAATTAAAACAGAAATAAAAATGAAATAAAAATGAATTAAAACTAATTAACTAAATATTTAATTAATTAATTAATTAAGTAATTAATTAATCTAATTAATTCTGATTAATTAACCCTAATCACTAATTAACCTAATTAATCAATGTTAATTAACTCTGATTAGGTTAATTAGTCATTAGTGAATGACATGCGGGACCCACCTGTCAGGGTTGACTCAGTCAACCCTGTTGTCTGATGACGTCAGCATGACATCATGCTGATGTCATAAATGCATTTTCGAAATTAATTAAATAATTAATTAAATTCCAGAAATTAATAAAATCTTTTAAAAATCATATCTTTTAATCCGTAATCCGGATTAAAATATTTTCAACATGAAAGTTGCTCAGAACGACGAGACGAATCCGGATACGCAGTCCGTTCGTCCACCACACACCTCTAACCTATCGAACCTGCAAACTTTCCTCTCCGGTTCATCTGTCTGACAGACGTCCGGAACCGGGAAAACTTCCCGGATGATTTCCCCCCCTAACCAGTAACCCTCTTACCACGTTAGGGCACGCCTAGCATCGCTTCTTGGCATGTCATACATCGATATGCATCTGTTTACTTTGTATTCATTGTTTCTTCCCCCTCTTCTCTCCGGTAGACTACGAGACCGACGCCGCACCGGCCGCTCGACTACGGTGTTGATTTAATTTCTCTCTTGCCAGAGCAACCAGTGCAAGCCCCTTGATCACCAGATATCGCCTACTCTTATCTACACTGCTTGCATTAGAGTAGCATAGCATGTTACTGTTTTGGATACTCCTATACCGCTGCATAGCTTTGTCCTTGTAACTTCATTGTTACCTTACCCGCAATCCTATATGCTTAGTATAGGATGCTAGTACTTTCATCTGTGGCCCTACTTTCTTGTCCGTCTGCCGCCGCTATATTATCGGGCCGTGATCACTCGGGAGTTGATCACGGTATATACTATATACTTATACATGATACATGTGGAGACTAAAGTCGGTCGGTGATGGAGCACCCGCGAGTGGATCATTGTGGCGGAGCGGCAGGCAGGTTGAGACCGCCTAGGAGAGAGGTGGGCCTGGCCTGCTCGGCGTTCGCGGATACTTAACACGCTTAACGAGGTCTTGGTATTTGATCTGGGTTGGCTACGAGCTTATACGCACTAACCATCTACGCGGAGTAGTTATGGGTATCCGGCGTCGTGGTATCACCGGCATTTCAGACGTCGGCGACGGAGCGGCGCGCCCGGATTGATCGAACGCCCGATGGGCTAGGTCTGCTTCGCCACAGACGCAACGTCTTGGTGTGCTTTCGTAGGCGATGGGCCCGCACCCTCGCTTAGGTTTAGACCGGCGTGTTGGCCTCTCTGTTGTGCCTAGGTGGGGCTGCGGCGTGTTGATCTTACGCGGCGGGCATGACCCCGGAAAGTGTGTCCGGCCAAATGGGATCAAGCGTGCTGGGTAAGATGGCGCACCCCTGCAGGGAAGTTAATCTATTCAGATAGCCGTGATCTTCGGTAACAGGACGACTTGGAATTGTACCTTGAGCTTATGACAACTAGAACCGGATACTTGATAAAACACACCCTTCCAAGTGCGGATATAACCGTGGTCGCTCTCGCCGTGGATATGAGTAGGGATTGTCGGGTAGGATTATTGCTATATGGTGTTACTTGGAGGACTTCCGTTGTCCTCTTCGTCTGCATGCAAGACCGGTGTCCGTGCGTAGTCTTCGTTAAGACTAGCTATCCCCTCTTATTCTCGCATTCTGCAGCTTCAGTCCACCGATATGGCCTTTACACATATATCCATGCATATGTAGTGTAGCTCCTTGCTTGCAGTACTTTGGATGAGTACTCACGGTTGCCTTGTTCCCCTTTTCCCCTACCTTTACTCGATTGCTGCAACTGACGATGGAGTCCAGAGTCGACGCCACCGCCTATGACGACTACTACTCCGGAGGTGCCTACTACTACGCAGCAGCCCGACGACGACCGGGAGTGACCTAGGAGGATCCCAGGCAGAGGCCTGCTCCTCTTCGATCTGTATCCCAGTTTGTGCTAGCCATCTTATGGCACCTTGTTTAACTTATGTCCGTACTCAGATATTGTTGCTTCCACGACTTCCTATGATCGAGCACTTGTATTCGAGCCCTCGAGGCCCCCTCGGCTTGTATTATGAGGCTTGTATGACTTATTTTATTTGTAGAGTTGTGTTGTGATATCTTCCCGTGAGTCCTTGATCTTGATCGTACACATTTGCGTGCATGATTAGTGTACGATTGAATCGAGGGCGTCACACGGAGCAGCAGCAGCAGCGCGAGCGAGCGAGCGAGAGCCGAAGAAGTAGCAGTAGATCCGGCTGGTATGGACACCTCCGTCGAAGGGGCCTCGCACTGGGGAAGAGCCGCCGTGGAGATGTCGCCCGCGGCGCCGGCTTCAAGGTAGCCGCTCCATGGGGGTGCCGGATGGAGCACCGTCGGCGCCGGAAGGTCGAGTTAAGGAGAAGGTGCGATGCGATGAGTGTACAACCTCTTTGGTGGCGCCGAGTAGGCCTCGGCTTCGTCCGAGGAGTCGGTGAGGATGTTGCGGTTCCGGTGGAGCAGGTTAAGGCGGCGCTGTGGGGATGGAGCAGCCGCGATAGACGAGGCAATCGTTGCAGCAGCTCCTTGGAGGTGGAGGACGGGGCGGCTGAACCGGCGGGACGGTGAGATGGACGACGGATCCTCATCCGGGGAGGTGGACGAGGGACGTCGAGCTGTTGCGGTGGACGATGTCGTCGGGGAAGGGGCTCCGGCTGGGCAGCGGTGACGTGGCGGATGGAGGAGGTGGGGTTTCGCGGGGAGCGGAGAGGTTACTGGCGGCTGGGATTTCGAATGGCGAAAAGGGGCGATGGGAGGGTGAAGCATGACTTAGGAACGCGCTTGTCCAAAATGTAGGGTGTGTTACAAAAGTACCCCCCACCGATTTGAACTAGCGGCCCTTTCGGCTCAGGGTTAGAAGGGGGATTTCGCGTGTCGGGATTTGGCAGCTGGAGGGAGTTTTCGCGTGTGTTGTAATTTCGGGATAGCAAGGCGCGGGTTGTGAAGGCACCAGTTTTGGGAGCACGATATCTGAATTTTCAGGATATAACAAGATGCGGGTTGAATTTTAGGGACAAGCCTAATGTGTAGTAATATTGTACTTGTATGTACCAAATCAATTCGCACTTCCCTCAACCAAAAAGAACACGAAAAAAATAAAACTATTCACACCACACAAAGAGAGAGTCTTGCCCCGTTTTACTATACAAATGCTATTCAAAGCTACTCCCTCCTTCCATCTATATAGGGCCTAATACGTTTTTTGATGCTAACTTTGACCAAATATTAGAGCAATGATATATGACATGCAACTTACACAAAGCACACCGTTAAATTTCGTCTGTGAAAGGTTCTTTCAATGATATAATTTTCACATTGTGCATGTCATGTACTATTAATCTTGTCAATAGTCAAAGGCAGTTTTAAAAATATCATTACGCCCTATATAGATGGAAGGAGGGAGTATGAATCCATGTTATGTCTGATTAAATTTTTTCGCTTGCTGTATAATGCATGTAACCTACTCATACCAACATTTTAGTGCATTCCAAATGTCTATACTACCGTTGCAATTCAAACTAAATTTGAATTCGTTTCTCTATTTCAATAAGAATCTACAATCATGATTGTTGCCAACTTCAACCATCATAGTTTCCTTGCTATCCGCCAGATATAAATCAGATGGCCTATAATGCAGGATGGCAGGCACACCATCATCAACAACTCCGTTTTTTATAAGAGTAGAGATAAAATATATTAAATGTAGTATACCATGTTCATAACCACACCATGTGTATCACCGTTATATATATTCACACATGCGTCCGTTTGAAACACTATGATAAATTCTTCAAATATCCGAATTCGCTTTTTATAATGAAGTATATATGATCTCTATTCGTCTTTTACACCCACACAACCCTCTTATCTTTGTAGCTACCGCTAACTTTCTCTTGTGCATGCACACGCCTGCATCCCTCTCACCCTCCCTCAGCATTCTCTATCTCCATCACAAAAATTGCCTCTTTTCACTTTAGGTCGCTCACCCATGGTGTGTGTAGGCCCCCAGCTCCTTCTTTACGGCACACATCGATCGATATGCCTCTCTCACCAGGTGTGCCTAGCACAAACACAAGCTTCCCCTCTTCTCTTGTCACCGTCCATGCCTCACTCCCACCACTCTTTTCATCGTTCTCGTACTCGCACACCTCCCCCCCCTCGATATAGTATGCCTCTGCACCACCTCCTACATGCATCCCTCTCTCTCTCTCTATCCTTCTCCTCGTGCCTCATTTTCTTCTAACACACACATTCATGTATACCGATCGATCTCCCAACATATACCTAGATCGACTTTAACTACCCCCCGCCCATTGATCGACGTACCTCACAAGTTATGTCTCTCCTTTCTCTTACAAAGGGTGATTGATCTTCCTCTGTAGTTACGTCTGCTTACCACAGCCACATCGTCCCCCCTCATCATTCGTGCATGCCTCCTGACCTGTCTCTCACACGCACGTGCACAAACAACAAGCAGCCATCTCCTCTCTTATTGATATTGCGGGCATGCCCTCCGTTTTTCTAGCAAGCCTATACCACCATTTGTTAGAAGCAACTCCACTACCACCCCCTCCAACACTCTAGCTCCGACTCTCTCCCAACCTTATTCATCTCCTACACATATGCATGGATGCCGATCGATCTCCCTTAATACATGAGGCAAATCGATCTCCTTAATACATGAGGTAGGCCTCTCTCCTCCTCCACACATATACCAGCCATTGTACCTCTATAGTTAATTGGGCCTCCCTCTTCCCCCACCATACACCAATAGTCGAGCGCTGCAGGTAGGTATCTGTAACATCCCAAAATTCTAAATTTTGGAATGTTATATTAAATAAATAACTATGCTTGTAGTTTTGATTGTTTGTTTGATTGTTGTCTGAATGATTGAGTGAAATTGAGTGAAATTCGAAACTTTTTGAAGGTTAAATGAGAGGGAATTAAAGGACTTTCCCAAACTTTCATTTTTCTTTTATGATCTCCGGGAATTCAAATTCTTTTCATCACAAAACCCTGGAGAGAAGATGACATGACTTCTTCCATTTATTTAAATGACAAGGGGTGTTGAAAATATTTTCCAATTCTGAAACTTTATGCAACTCAATGATTTTCACGAGCGAAGATAAAATGACTTCTTCAAAACATATGAAATATGAGTTGGGAGTTTTAAAAGAATTAAATTCAAAGTTCTTTTGAATTTATTTCCAATTTGGAGTTATTTGAGTTTTATTCAAATTATTTTTCTCCAAAAACAAAATATATGGAAAATAGGGTAACATGATTCCCTACATCAAAAAATTGGAGAGAAATTAATTTGAAGTCATTTTGGTATTTTAAAAATGATTTTTATTGGACCAGTAGCACTGTGTGAATTATTAAAATTTGTGTGGATTTTATTTGACATTAGAATAATGTGCATCTTGTAGGAAATATTTTTCTGCAAATTTTGATATATTATATGCCTATATAAAAGTTTTAATTATTTTGTTTTTGTTTTAGTTCTGTGAAATTTTGTTAAAAAAAATATGTAGCGCCTTGGGCCAAAGGCCCAAGTCACCGACCAGCCACCGCCAAGGCCATCGCACGCACACACCTAGGGGCCAGGAGCCCAGGTTTTATTCTTTTACAAATCCTAGTAGGATTTGATCCTGTTCGTTATTCCGCTTATTCCGATTTGTTTCTAGATCTTTTCCTCTTTGTTTCCTAATCCTAGTCTATTTCTTGTCCCCTACCCCAAGCAAAGCCCTCCCTCCCCAATATAAATACCCAAGCACCCCCTCCCAATACATCAAACCAACACCTCTCCTCTCCTCTCTCTCCTCTCCAGCAGCAAAGCAGCAGCAGCACCACCGCCGCCAAGTGCCGCCACGCCTCGACCTCTCCTGAGGTTTATATGATCTCCTCTCCACCGTCCCGTGATCTCCTTTCCTCTAGGAGCAACCGCAACATCGGATCCGATCTTCTTCCCCAACTCCGACGACTACTCCGGTGAGATCCACGAAATCCCGTAATTCATTTTTGTCAGAAAATAGCAATCTTAGAAAATTCATATCTTTTAGAGTTTTTAGTATTTTTGAGTGATTCCAATTGCTATGTGTCACAAATTTGCTGAAGTTTCTGTTAGTTCAATTGTATTTCATATTTGAGCAGTTTAAATTTGTGTTTAGATGAATTTTCTCAAATCACTAGATTTGAGATATTTTGAGTTAGGAATATTATTTTCGACCGATTCTTTTTGCTCCTGGTCTCTAGGACCTTTGTTTATCCAGTAGTATTTAGTATTTTATTTTCAGGTTAATTTAAATTAGGATTTTAGCAAAACAGTACTGTTTTACTTATAGTTCTGTTTTAGCCATTTCTTTATTGTTTTTATTAGTTTCAAATTATTTATTTTGTCACTCTTAAAAATTTAGTTTTGTTTCTGTTAGTCAACAAAAGAAAATTTTGTTTTTATTTTAAAATTTTATTTTACTTAGTTTTGTATGAAAACTTGTTTAGGTCATAGTTAGAGTTTTATAAAAGCTTTTTATTTGTTTCTTTTTGCAAATAAAATTTTATGGAAAAAATACTTTCTGTTAAATTAGTTATTTTACATTTTATTTTCTGTTAATTTATTAGTTTAGTATTTTAATTGTTGTTAAGTTTTTTACTTACGGCAAAACTATATTAGATGTTTGTAGCAAAGTCATAGATCTTCGTTAGTAGTTTTTTCTTTGTAGTTTTATTTGAAGTTTCTTTTGATTTTGTTTGAGTTTTATTATCGATTTTTGCTGTTTTGATTGTTATTTCGAGTGCTAAAATTGTTTGCTAGGATGTTTGCTTATGTGAATGCTATGTTTGACTATATAGATTTTCAACGGAGTGACGATTAGTTCTACCAAGTCATTTTCTGACAGCGTTGTTATCTTCATCAAGTATTACCAGGCAAGTTCACTTTGACCATGCTTTCATACCTATGTTTTATTGCATTTAGTGGCATC
The DNA here is from genome assembly GCA_021605205.1 of Aegilops longissima. Classification (NCBI taxonomy): domain Eukaryota; kingdom Viridiplantae; phylum Streptophyta; class Magnoliopsida; order Poales; family Poaceae; genus Aegilops; species Aegilops longissima. The sequence goes on from CM038678.1 coordinate 473,188,204, forward strand.
TTTGCAACAACCCTCCAAAGAGTGATATTGAATCCTTGTAGTTGAGTAGTATGCATGAGGTAGGAACCCATCACCTGTTACCAAGCCCGGACGTTATTTATTTTAATGCTACGCTATAGTAGACGGGTTGGTATGAGTGCTCGGAGTGGTGTGAGAATGGAGGATCTACGCCAATGACGATAACTCCATGATGGAATCTGCAAGGACTGCATCTTCAAGGCCTCAAGACTTCAAGACTCGAGACAAGAATTCAATACACACTCTTTGGGTGAAGGACGGTTGACGGGCACCTGGAGAAACCAGTGGTTGGCGGGATGCATGGAGAAGCGCCATGACATCTTGCGAAAGCTTCACCCAGACTCAAAGAGACGGAAGAATACTTCATGCCCGAAGCTTACCTGCAACCGCAAGTCACTATGGGCTCGCTTGGTTGACCTTAGTTGTGACTCTGGCTGGGGCGGTGCTAGCAGATGTAGAACTACGGTAGGATTGGATGAGCACCGGACGGTGGTCGAGGAACTCTTCGAAGACCATGTTTGTCATCTTGTTCTCAAACACCTCAAGTGCGAGAACGTAAAGAGGGATCGAATCTTGCGGGTAAAGTGTACAAACCTCTGCAGAGGGTTAAAACCTAATCGATTAGCCGTGTCCCGATTACGGACAATTTGAGCATCCGGACTTGGATCTATCTCGAACTCTCAACACCGGACTGATAACTTAATTGTGGGCAACTTATGATGAATTTGGGCTATGAGACATCGGTTGGCGGAACCATGTCATGATAGAAAACTCCATAGTACAGACTTCATTTATTCCTTTGATGTAGGGAAAATAAATCAGCTTTTACGCAAACAAAACTCAGACACGAGCCACAAAGCCATATTGCATATAGTATAGTTTTATCATCTCTTTTCTCATGTTGTGATCTTGCGGTACATTCAATGTACTGACCTACACGGCTGCAACGTATCATGTTGCGTATACTTTCTTCCGACGAGTAAGAGTACGGTATAGGGTTACGGTCTACACTCAACCTGCCGATGGCGTTGATGGGACTCCACACCGACTATTGGTTTCACTGTGACTTATGAGGTATATATCAGTTTTACGTTAATTATACATGTGATTGCACTTTGATATATACATTGATGTACTGTGTGTGCCAAAGATACTTGATCCGTGGATGGCACAAATACACAAAGACTTGACCGTCTGAGGTCGGGTCGCTACAGATATGGTATCAGAGCACATGTTGACATTAGAACGTGACCCTAGAAATCGGAAAGCCCCTAGAACAGGATGTCTCAAAAAACTTTATTTTCAAAAGGATCCTTTACTTCTCGTCTTTTTTTTATTTTATCAAGTAGTTCCTCTGACCTCAAATAGTTAGAATATACACCTTTCCCTTTTGACCACACGGAAGATCAACTGAAGTCGCTCCAAGAATTAAAGATATCGATAACCGATGGCCATTTCAGAGTAAAGAGGATTTCACCATGCATTAGAAGAGTTGAAGCTGCAACAATTGAAGACTCAAGACTAGAAGAATTTGAAGAATCAAGAATTATTTGACCTTTAGACCAAACCCTGTTACACACTTACGTTAGATGCGCGATATGTGAGCTGTCATTTGTTTGATGTTTTCCGACAGCCACAAAGTAAAACTTGTTTCTTCAAAACTATTGTTTGTATTGTGTGTATATCCCTCCCCACCGCTCTCATATCTCATCCCAAAACTTTTGGACCCCTAGATGATGAATGAAGTTGGACTGATATTCTCTGGATCAAGGCTCAGCCGGGCGGCGACTATGGATTCGAACATGGAGAATCACTTGGGAGCAATTTGGTTTCAAGGAAGAATGAAGTATCGTGACGCTCTTCAAGATTTTGAAGGAAGTGCTGCAACATGGTGGCAGATGCATCAAGCTATACAGGGATGGAATGGAGCAAAGACTTGGGAAGAATTCAAGAAGACTCGACAAGATCTCGCCTTACCCGGAAGCACCATGATACACCAAGAAATAAATCTTGTGCCTGCAAGATTTATGGAGAAATAGGACACACCCAGAGGAACACAAGGATGGATGCCCTCATTGTGAGGAGAAACATCCAGTGAGGAATGCCCAACTAGTCGGTGACTTGTTTCTTGTGTGAAGGAACCACCCACTACCCGACCCAAAGGTCACATTTACCCCATGGTGCAACAAACTATTCAGAGCAGGAAGAAGGAATGAAAGAAGCCCTCCGAGAAGTTATGAAAGAACATGTGATGAAGGAATGTGTTGAAGACCACGATGGAGAAGGCCTCAACAGATTTTACTCCAATGCCTGCTATTCATGTGGAGAAGAAGGACATTTTTCGCAGATTGCACCAAGGAAAGAAAAGAGTATCTGGATATTTCCCGACAGCGTAAGTGAATTTTGACCCTCGGAAATAGAAGCTCTGATCATTACAGAAAATCCAACAAGAGAAAAGAAGGCAACCCCGAAACAACACAATTTTCGCAGAGAAGGACCTAAGTCATATCACTTGTTACAGTGCAAGGATTTAGGTCATTACGCTAGTAAATGTCCGAAAAGAAGCCAAGAATCCAAGGAGCCTACATAATCACAAAGAAGCCCCGAGACATGTCGGAAGTCATTTGTTTTCGCTGCAAGGAAGCAGGACATTATGCTACTAAATGTCACAACAAGATGAAAGCTGGAGTTGAGTACTTGGAATTTTAATATTGGAAACAAGAGTAGTAGAAAGCAATTTCATTTTCATGAGTTCAATGAGTTGAGTTATGTAATGGGTGCTCAGAGTTTGTAATGGATTCATGAAATCAATAAAGTTAAGGTGAAATGTTTTCATATGTTTAATTGTATGAGTTGTTACTCTATGAACACGGATTTTGACCATTTTCGAGGATATGAGAAATATGGTCTATGGATGGATTTGTGAATTTCATTTTAAGGGTGATAGTACCCTATGAAGAACACTAGACCAATGGAAATGGAAATGTGTCCCACAGGTTGGAATTTGGAATAAATGAGTTGGAGTTTTATCTTTGATATGATGGTATGAAGAAATGAAATGTTATTGGATTTAAAGTGGTGTAATGTTGGAAAATGGAACAATTGTAACTCCCACAATGAGTTCAAGCTGTGCAAGTATCGAAGTGGGCCCATAACCACAGGCCCAGGAAATTAATAAGGATCAAGAATTCCTGGGAAGAAGAAATATTGGAACAAGCTATGATTTGATTAGCAGATGTTTCGTAGGAGGTTACGCAAAAACCCGAGAGTTGTGAAGAAACGATAGATGTTTTGTTTGGCTTGCAGAACCAAAGGATTTACCCGATCCTGTTCAATACAGAGAAATTCTGCAATGCTTGTGAGAATGCCCGAGTGTTAGAAATACGAGATTCGCTAAACCTTATACAGGGTAATGATCTGGGTGCGGAATGGATTGATCACCATACCGACTTACTCGTATCATTCGCTCTTGCTATTTGGAATGGTAAATCTGAGAGACTTACCCATAGTAGAGAGACGACGATGTCAAAGCCTTGTTTAAACCCTAGAATGGTAGGACGGTTGATCCATGTACAGGCAACCGTTGCCAATCGTAGGATATACGGTGAGATTCAACCCCGGCCATTTTTCCTGCAGGAGAAGCCATAAATTGTTGACCGCCAGGAGGTTCCGATAGTCTCTTAGTATTGACGACAGACATGTCAGATATGAAGATCCACTCTTCGGAAGAATCTCATCAGGATTGAGAGGACACGAGATTTTGAGAAAAGTCATGCCCCAACCGGAAGAGCACCAAAGAAAGATTTATCCCAAGAATATGAGAAGACCGACACCATCAACCCAAAGGATGGAGTACATGAATTTTGTCAGAACCATAACCCTGTTTTTAAGTGTGGTAGCACACTAGACTATTCCGATTGATGGATTTGCTAGAAGACCCCCAAACCCTAACCTTTCTTGTTAGTTTCTTCAATCTCGAGGACGAGATTCATTTTAAGTGTGGTAGATTTGTAACATCCCAAAATTCTAAATTTTGGAATGTTATATTAAATAAATAACTATGCTTGTAGTTTTGATTGTTTGTTTGATTGTTGTCTGAATGATTGAGTGAAATTGAGTGAAATTCGAAACTTTTTGAAGGTTAAATGAGAGGGAATTAAAGGACTTTCCCAAACTTTCATTTTTCTTTTATGATCTCCGGGAATTCAAATTCTTTTCATCACAAAACCCTGGAGAGAAGATGACATGACTTCTTCCATTTATTTAAATGACAAGGGTTTTGAAAATATTTTCCAATTCTGAAACTTTATGCAACTCAATGATTTTCACGAGCGAAGATAAAATGACTTCTTCAAAACATATGAAATATGAGTTGGGAGTTTTAAAAGAATTAAATTCAAAGTTCTTTTGAATTTATTTCCAATTTGGAGTTATTTGAGTTTTATTCAAATTATTTTCTCCAAAAACAAAATATATGGAAAATAGGGTAACATGATTCCCTACATCAGAAAATTGAGAGAAATTAATTTGAAGTCATTTTGGTATTTTAAAAATGATTTTTATTGGACCACTAGCACTGTGTGAATTATTAAAATTTGTGTGGATTTTATTTGACATTAGAATAATGTGCATCTTGTAGGAAATATTTTTCTGCAAATTTTGATATATTATATGCCTATATAAAAGTTTTAATTATTTTGTTTTTGTTTTAGTTCTGTGAAATTTTGTTAAAAAAAATATGTAGCGCCTGGGCCAAAGGCCCAAGTCGCCGACCAGCCACCGCCAAGGCCATCGCACGCACACACCTAGGGGCCAGGAGCCCAGGTTTCCTATTCTTTTACAAATCCTAGTAGGATTTGATCCCGTTCGTTATTCCGCTTATTCCGATTTGTTTCTAGATCTTTTCCTCTTTGTTTCCTAATCCTAGTCTATTTCTTGTCCCCTACCCCAAGCAAAGCCCTCCCTCCCCAATATAAATACCCAAGCACCCCCCCCCAATACATCAAACCAACACCTCTCCTCTCCTCTCCTCTCCTCTCCGCAGCGCAGCAGCAGTAGCACCACCACCGCCGCCAAGTGCCGCCGCGCCCTCTCGACCTCTCCTGAGGTTTATATGATCTCCTCTCCACCGTCCCGTGATCTCCTTTCCTCTAGGAGCAACTGCAACATCGGATCCGATCTTCTTCCCCAACTCCGACGACTACTCCGGTGAGATCCACGAAATCCTGTAATTCATTTTTGTCAGAAAATAGCAATCTTAGAAAATTCATATCTTTTAGAGTTTTTAGTATTTTGAGTGATTCCAATTGCTATGTGTCACAAATTTGCTGAAGTTTCTGTTAGTTCAATTGTATTTCATATTTGAGCAGTTTAAATTTGTGTTTAGATGAATTTTCTCAAATCACTAGATTTGAGATATTTTGAGTTAGGAATATTATTTTCGACCGATTCTTTTTGCTCCTGGTCTCTAGGACCTTTGTTTATCCAGTAGTATTTAGTATTTTATTTTCAGGTTAATTTAAATTAGGATTTTAGCAAAACAGTACTGTTTTACTTATAGTTCTGTTTTAGCCATTTCTTTATTGTTTTTATTAGTTTCAAATTATTTATTTTTGTCACTCTTAAAAATTTAGTTTTGTTTCTGTTAGTCAACAAAAGAAAATTTTGTTTTATTTTAAAATTTTATTTTACTTAGTTTTGTATGAAAACTTGTTTAGGTCATAGTTAGAGTTTTATAAAAGCTTTTTATTTGTTTCTTTTGCAAATAAAATTTTATGGAAAAAATACTTTCTGTTAAATTAGTTATTTTACATTTTATTTTCTGTTAATTTATTAGTTTAGTATTTTAATTGTTGTTAAGTTTTTTACTTACGGCAAAACTATATTAGATGTTTGTAGCAAAGTCATAGATCTTCGTTAGTAGTTTTTTCTTTGTAGTTTTATTTGAAGTTTCTTTTGATTTTGTTTGAGTTTTATTATCGATTTTTGCTGTTTTGATTGTTATTTCGAGTGCTAAAATTGTTTGCTAGGATGTTTGCTTATGTGAATGCTATGTTTGACTATATAGATTTTCAACGGAGTGACGATTAGTTCTACCAAGTCATTTTCGACAGCGTTGTTATCTTCATCAAGTATTACCAGCAAGTTCACTTTGACCATGCTTTCATACCTATGTTTTATTGCATTTAGTGGCATCTTTGCAACAACCCTCCAAAGAGTGATATTGAATCCTTGTAGTTGAGTAGTATGCATGAGGTAGGAACCCATCACCCTGTTACCAAGCCCGGACGTTATTTATTTTAATGCTACGCTATAGTAGACGGGTTGGTATGAGTGCTCGGAGTGGTGTGAGAATGGAGGATCTACGCCAATGACGAAAACTCCATGATGGAATCTGCAAGGACTGCATCTTCAAGGCCTCAAGACTTCAAGACTCGAGACAAGAATTCAATACACACTCTTCGGGTGAAGGACGGTTGACGGGCACCTGGAGAAACCAAGGGTTGGCGAGATGCATGGAGAAGCGCCATGACATCTTGCGGAAAGCTTCACCCAGACTCAAAGAGACGGAAGAATACTTCATGCCCGGAAGCTTACCTGCAACCGCAAGTCACTATGGGCTCGCTTGGTTGACCTTAGTTGTGACTCTGGCTGGGACGGTGCTAGCAGATGTAGAACTACGGTAGGATTGGATGAGCACCGGACAATGGTCAGAGGAACTCTTCGGAAGACCATGTTTCGGTCATCTTGTTCTCAAACACCCTGAAGTGCGAGAACGTAAAGAGAGGGATCGAATCTTGCGGGTAAAGTGTACAAACCTCTGCAGAGGGTTAAAACCTAATCGATTAGCCGTGTCCCCGGTTACGGACAATTTGAGCATCTGGACTTGGATCTATCTCGGAACTCTCAACACCGGACTGATAACTTAATTGTGGGCAACTTATGATGAATTTGGGCTATGAGACATCGGTTGGCGGAACCATGTCATGATAGAAAACTCCATAGTACAGACTTCATTTATTCCTTTGATGTAGGGAAAATAAATCAGCTTTTACGCAAACAAAACTCAGACACAGAGCCACAAAGCCATATTGCATATAGTATAGTTTTATCATCTGTTTCTCATGTTGTGATCTTGCGGTACATTCAATGTAATGACCTACACGGCTGCAACGTATCATGTTGCGATACTTTCTTCCGACGAGTAAGAGTACGGTATAGGGTTACGGTCTACACTCAACCTGCCGATGGCGTTGATGGGACTCCACACCGACTATTGGTTTCACTGTGACTTATGAGGTATATATCAGTTTTACGTTAATTATACATGTGATTGCACTTTGATATATACATTGATGTACTTGTGTGTGCCAAATACTGATCCAGGATGGCACAAATACACAGAGACTTGACCGTCTGAGGTCGGGTCGCTACAGTATCCATGCCACAGAGACAAACTGCACATGTCCCATCTCACGTTCCAGTAGGCCAGCCACTCTATATCTTTGACGTGGGTACACACAAATTCGATGGCACTCTTTACCGATCGCGCGCGCGCACACACACACACATCATCATCCCTCTATTCGATTCTATGGACACCTCAAGCCGATGATACCTCTACTCTCTTCTAGTGGATCGCCCCCTCTATATATATATATATATATGTTATATCCAGGACTCTATTTCACACACATTGCATATGTTACATTTTTGATTGACCCCCCCCCCCACACACACACACACACAAAAAACTCTCAAGAACCCACACACTATATCTCTCTAGGTTTGTATCTCTCTCACACAACCCCATGTAGGTGGTGTACGTATACAAGAAGAGAATAGGTGCACCGTGCACGTACTCACGCTTCGTGCCCAGCCACACCCACGCAGGTACACGGTGGAGCTCATTTCTTTCTGAAATGGCAGCCCACGCTAATTTGAACGCTCAGTGGCGGTTGTTTACCTAGGGAGGTCGTGTACCAAGCGCACGAAACAAAGTTCGACTTGACAAGTTGCCGTTATTTTTAAATAAAGTTATAGCGCCAATGGCACGCATACAGAATATAAAACAATTTTATGGAGAAAAAGGTAGTCCGCTCACTATATACAATGGAGCCTGCCTGCCTGGTTTGTCGCTCTTCAGAGTATCTCACACTAGGCTCTGGTGGCCTCTCTCTCTCTAACCGTTGGTCACTGATCCGGCCGCATCCCGTCCGCCGGGGAAAGGGAGTGCGGTGGCCTCTCTCTCTCTCTCTCTCACCATTGGTCACCGATCCGCCGCATCCCGTCCGTCGGGGAAAGTGAGGAAGTGCATCGTTTCTCCGCTCGACAAAGACCGAGGCAGCACGTCCCGATCTGCGGTACACGCCGCCTCTCTCGACTAAGCTCCGGCGTGGCAGGGCCTCACGCCACCTGCTCGCAGATTCCGCCGCCGCCCGCCACCTAGTTACATCCCGACAACCTCCGGTATCCCTCCGCCTTGCTCCACCGCCTGCTTTTCCCACGCCGCTGCATGTGGATCTTCCATAGTTCTTTGCCCAAAACGTAGCTCGTCCGGCGTACTTTCCATATTGCATTCTCGTCCTCACACCGTTTTAGACAAACACAACCGTGTTTTTATCTTCCCTTAGGACAAGGAATATGCTTCTTTTTTGTCGTCGCCTATGTCATCAACTATTGCCAGTAATTGTTTCCTTTCTACCTCTTTTTTGCAAACAGGGCTATCCATTTCACCTCGTTGCTATTCCGACCTTTTGGTGAACTGCACAAATCACTTTTTTCTTAAGAGTGTTTTGTGCAGTTGTACTAAATGTCACACGGCAACGTCTCTACATTTCAAAGGCGATCGCACAAAGGGAGATTGGTTTTGCTCTATCCTCCTCATCCAACTCCGAGCCTAATCTTCTCCAACTAGTTAGTCTTAAGAGAGACTGCAAAGGTGACCGGCTTCTATTTGTGTGTTTATTGTTTCATCAGCAGTCCTCTATTATCGTAATCACACTTGATATCTTTGGAACAGGGACGCTCAGCTCTATTTTAGTGGAACTGCACAAAATGATCGGACTGTTGCATGCTCCAGACAGCTACTTTTTTCCCAACATGCCTTGTTGATTTAGATAGAGCTGGGGGGACGTTGCTGCCAATGAAAGCATGGATCAAGTTTAATTTAACACCCTCTCACAACTTTGTCTTAAGTTGTGATGTAATTATTAGCTCTGATCTGCTAATAATTGACATGCATTAGCAAGTAAGTTAGTTTTTTATTGTTTCCGAAAGAGCATCGATTGCAAGACACGCGAAACAAAAGCTGAAAGCTCACACCATTGTACAATTTCATGTCGCTGGAAAATTATTTGTATAGTACGTCAATTATGTAAACAAATGATGGAAGCTTGATAGCATTGCCAGAAGCCTCTTCATCACCCGGGTCCATGTGCCATGCACAAAATTATACTCCTTCGTTCCTAAATATTTGTCTTTTTACAAATTTCAAACAGGCATATTTTAGAGTGTAGATTCACTCATTTTGCTTCCTATGTGAAATCTCTAGAAAGACAAATATTTGAGTGGTCACTCGTTGAAATATCTAGAAAGACAAATACTCCGGAGTATATTTAAGAACCGAGGGGATAGTGCACAACCGCATGGGAGACTCAGCCCGGTCGTTGCGCCGCATTAATAGTGAGTAATGAGCAGTCAAATCATAAGCCCCACCTTTCCCAATCGTAAGTTGCTCAAGAAGCAACCATCAATACGCTCTTCTTTGAATCCGCCATACTACTCCATCCGTCATTTGTTTATACAGCGCTTGTAAAAAAGAAAAAAAAATCCGTGGGACCAAGGCGACTAGTGATCGGCCTGAAAAATAGCATTGGTAGTTATAGCACGGCGCCTATTACTAGAGGGAATAATGCGTACACACATGCATGCAAGTGCTTCCACCCCGGTACACACATGCATGCACTTACTCCACTCCGTAGTAGTACAGTACATGGAGAGAAAATTGTGGATTTGATTGCGGTTACCTCGCCCTAATTAATTGAGCATTAAACCAAACACGTCTAAAGTCTCTCTGGTGGTGGAAATGCATTGAGAGAAATGCATCATAATGAAGCGTGCCCTGTAAACTGTGACGGAGGGAGGAGTAGTATGAAGGTGCAAAACCAAGTACGCGTACTACTGCGCTTGGCTCTTCGCCTCTTCGTGAAGTCGAACAATGATGGTACTCCGCATGTGGGTACTACAGTGTATGCCTCTGACAATCTGACACCGAATGGATTGATGCATGTCCATCGAGGGTAGGTTGCATTAGTCAAAAGGCGTAAGAGATCTTCACCTTGTCCTGCAAGCTTCTCCTTGTTCTGTGAGTTGACATCATGCGTAGCATAGGGTGTGACAAAGGATTGTGACATGGCATGTAAGCATATCAATCGAGCACAAGCAAAGATATCATGGGGACAAGCATGTAAATGTGAGGTAGAGATGCAAATATGTGTGACAAGAGCATAAGCATCTACCTCAAGGTCATAGAAAGCATTCACAAAGCATTCAATGAAAGGTCTATGATAGGCATAAGAATCATTCACAACACCAAATAAAATGAAGTGTCTAAACACATGGGTGAAGTGCAAGACAATCCAAGCATAATGTGCATAGGGTGTAGTGAATATAGTGTGGCACTCAACACAATAGAAAGAGCAATTATTCATCATGTGTGAGGCAATCAAGTCAAGCATGTAGCAATCAATGGGACATGGCATATGTGAAGAAATGGCATTGGTGCAACAAAACATGTGATAGGAGCAAGTAATCCAAGAATTGGATGCAACACACAAGGCATATATATCAAGATGCATGGAATGGTGAAAATGACAAGTCGAAGCAAGATCTCTAACTTGTGTGCAATCAAGTGGTCCAAGATGAACAATAAGTCTCATGGGGCAAGCAACACAAGTAGTATGATCCGCAATATCCATGCTCAAGAAAGATGTCACCTTGAAGACATGTCCTTGTGCATTCTTCACAATGCCGAAGTGGTGGCGGATGTGGTGTAGAAGCGAGTCGTGGTAGAATGTAAGAGGCTCGCTCTCAAGAGCTAGAATGGTCAACTCATGTGAAGTGGAAGTCGACACAAAGTCCAAGTATCCTACACATGCACAAAACAAAACAAAGAACATATGCGCATGGTAGATAAACACATCATCCATCATGATGGTTCTCATCTTTTGCACATAACCATTAGAAGCACAAGTGCATGAATAATACGATGCAACAATGGCAATATTCATAGCACTAGGTATATGGTGCAAAGAAGTAAGACAAGCATGCTTCACAAGTAATATGTCAAAATCTCCAATCATATGTGAGAATGCTATGGGGGCAAACTCGTTATCAAGGCTAAAGGCATAGTTGCACTCAATACGTGGAAAATCATTTAGCTTGAGAGAGGCAACACATAGAGATATATGACAAGAAGCAACAACAATCATGTGCAAAGCATGTAGATTGTTGTCATCAACTGCATGAAATGAGCAAGTATGAATCATGGTTGATGCAACCCAAGCAAGCATATCAATCATGTCGGGCAAACTAGTGGGGCGAAGATGCAACACACTAGAGGAAATCATGGCAATCATGTCATGTGAGCAAATAATAGGCATAGACAATGCACATGACATATCACAAGCACGAACACAAAGCAAGATCATAGTATCATCATAGGGGTGGGTCACAAATGGAACATGGCAACAACAAGCAATATCTCCACCAAGCTTGCAAATACACATAAAAGTATGAGAGTCAATCATCATGTGTAAAGCAAAGCATGGGTCACAAATGCATGGAAAAGGTATAGGAATGGGCATATCATGCAAAGTGAACATGGCAAGATGGGCATATAATATGTAATGGACAACAACCCATAGCCAAGTGAGGGACATGTAGAAGAGATGTGGGAAGACTTCGCGTGAAGAGAGCGGTGGGAAAGGCAATCCTTGGGATCCCAAATCATCGTTGCTCTCTAGAGCTCGTTTTGTCAACTCGTGGGATTGCGAGGTTGACAAGTATTCATGGGTACCTACACAAAAGAGACACAAACCAAAGAAATTGTGCGCGTGGTAAATGTACACATCATCCATCATGATGTGTATGTGCACGTGTGAGTTAGCACAAGATAAGCATCGCTCAAAGAAATTTGATGCATGGTATATGAACATGTCATCCATCATGAAAGAATAGTTATTATGTATGACACGATGGGGACACAAATTGAGAATGCAAGTATATGGCACATCAATAGCATGTTTATTCGTGGGGAGCATATGGTGCACACTAGTATGGGGATCATGCAATGAATGGGATGGATCAAAATCTCCTAAAATGTATGAGGAAACTATGGGGGCCTCCTCATGAGCAATAGCGGAAATATCATATGGAGAAAATGGACAACATCCAAAACAATGCATATCCGAAGCTAGGTGGTCATGGCAAGGCATATGAGATAAATGATGCAAAGGGAGCATAACAATATCATCACAAGAAAAACACATGCCAATAACCATGGGCTTGTCATCTATGCCATATGTGAAAATTGGGTTTATTTTAATGGCATATGCATAGTCACTATGGAGAGATTGCAAATAAGACATATGGTCGATCTCATGCATAGCATATGACAAGTCAAGCGGATTATCAAACATGATGTGACCTAAAGAATTGTCACAAGAAATCCTATGTAACATTGCATCGCGACTAATAGAATCCACATGAGAATCATCATATTCATCATAAATGGTTAAATCATCGCATGGGGAAATCATACTAGAATGAAGCATGTCAATAGGGTGATCAACATCATGCAAGCAATCAATGTCAAAATAGTCCACCAGTGGGACGAGAGCATCACCTTCACCTATGTTACCTTGTTAATTCCACTCAAGTGTCGTAGGTGAGGTGGGAAAGACCAAATGGTGGTCATCTTCATCTTGATGGAACCATGTGGGGGTGCATCATAGTCCACCATGGCCATCGTCTTGTCCAAAGGGAGGACGAAGTCGTCGAGGATCGGCGCGTCATCATAAATGGGACCTAGCACCAAATGAGAAGACACAATAGAGTTAGAGGTCAAGTTGTTAGAAATGGAAATGGCCTCATGAGACCTATCAACTATCTCACTCTCTCTATGTGGTGGTTCACTCACTCCCTCAAAATAGGTGTACTCAAAGTTGCATATGGTGGAGTCACTCATCTCACTCAAGTGGTGGGGGTTGTGGCTCTCCTCACATGGGATTTGTTGCAACACATCATATATAGGGTTAGTGGTGAAGGCACTCTCACTCTCAATATGGTGGCACAAGTCACTCAAGTCATCATACGTCGCCGTGGTCGAGGTGAAATACTCAACCATCTCATCATCGTCGCCATGGATGAAGGCTGAAGATGGCACAACATCACTCTCCTCCATGACCGAAGGGAAAATCCCATGCTCGATCATCTCGTCATCGTCGTCGTGGATGAAGGCCGAAGATGGCACAACATCACTCTCGCCTCCTAAGATGGAAGCATCATCCTTGCTCGCCTCCTTGTCGCTCGCCTCCAAAGCTTGGTCCTTGAAGGTCGTCGTAGTCATACTCATCGCCGCACCGTCTTGAAAAAGAGTCGAAGTAGACTCGGCATCATCAATGCCACAAAGAGGGATGGCGGTGAAGTCGAACTTGGGAGCATCGTCTTGGAGCTCATCAGGCTTGGACATCTTGGTGGTACTAGCCTCATGCTCGTCGTGTTGGAGCTTGGTCTTCGAGAAGTGTGCTAGGGGTGGAGAAGCCTTGGCCTTCATGAGTTCTTGTTCCGCCTTGAGAGCACCAATGTAGTAGTCGTCGAGGGACTTGTAGTTCTCGAGGAAGATAGTCTTGGAGATGTCGTTGTTCAATCCCATCATGAAGTGGAACTTCATCGAAATGGGTTCGTCCACGCCGGCTCGTCGCAAGGCAATCTTCATATCCTTGAAGTACTTGTCAATGGACTTGGATCCTTGGATGGTGTTCTACAATTGGCGAAGAAGTTGTTCCTTGTAGGTTGGAGGCACAAACTCTCGCCACAAAGCTCTCTTCGTCTTGGGCCAACTCATGTCCTAGTACTACGAAGGTGTGTGAAGCCACCATGTCGAGGCATAGTCGTGGAAGTTTCTTGTGGTGCACTTCACTTGATCTTCGGGAGGAACTTGATGTAGATTGAGGTAGTCGTCCATTAGGCGCTCCCACTCGAGATACTCCTTGGGTTCGTGAGTCCCATAGAAAGGAATTGCATGGTCGATGTCGAGGTCGTAGTAGCTCATGGAAGTCGCGGACTTGAGCTTGGGGAGCTTTTCTTGAGCGTAGTCTTGGGGTGCTTGTTGGCGAAGATGCCGTATGTCCGTTGGCGAAGATGTCTTGAAGTTGCTTGGCGAAGATGCCAAGGGAGATGGTGAAGTCATTGAGCGGTTGTTGATGTAGAGCTCTTGACCTTCACGTTCTTGGTGGTGATGGTGTCGATGCCGATGTGATCTTGCCGGAGATGGTAGCTCGGAAGCAGGTGCTCTTGAGCGTCTTCTCGAAGATGAGGAAGATCGCTTGTAGGACTTGATGAGGGCTTTGATCTCCTCCATTTGAGCTTTCATCTTGGCGTCATTGGAGTTGTTCGTGGCACCGAACTCGTCGTTGTTGTTGTAGACCAAAGGTGAAATGCCTTGCCTATCCATCACAAGACTCGAGTAGAGGTGAGTAGGAAATGAGATAAACAATATCAAGTTACCTTTTCCCAAAGTTGAGGAGGTATCCCGTTTCACTCAATGTGAGATGAAAGAATAGTGGAATTGGTACCGGACTTGTTCACTCACACCTATCAAGTAAAGCTTATGGTAGAGCTCGGTGAGGATAGTGGCACAAAAATTTGATGCAAAATGTTAGCAAGAGTCAATATTGTTGAAAGAGATTCACAAATTCGCAAGCGAAACAAGTAGACCAATAGCAATATGTGGCACACGGGAACACACACACGGATAGATAAATGGGGTCATGCAACCAAGGAATGAGCATAAAATGTGGAATCCACGGAAAACGCTCATGTTGCACAACTCAAGAGAGACGCTAGCACGATTGCTCAATAGGCGGATACAACACTTGTGCACAACCTATAAGATGCAAAATGGATAAATCTCAAGTATGCTATGTATGTATGGTTCTCTGTGTTTCTCACACAATGATCCAAAATGATCAAGTATGATACGTGATTTTCAAAAAATTTGGGGCTATTTTTGGTGGGGATTTCGAAATTTAGGATGAAATCAAGCAAAAGAAGGCTAGAAAACGGTGGGAGGGACTCCAAATACGTGATCAACGTGGCTCTGATACCATATGATACGGGGCTAACCCGGTGTAGGCCGATCTTTCACGTTTGGAGTGGGATCCCTCGAAGAGCACGAAGAACACGGGGAAGAACGGGGAGAAATCACAAGGGAAAACACTCAAGAACAAGTCCGATCACACATCCACTAGACAATCAAACACACAAGATCCAAGGTAGAGTTCATCTCCATGAGGAGGTCTTGAAGGGGGCCGCCCAAGAGGGGGTCTTGATGATATATCCCGCAGGATCTTCTCCTAGATGGAGGTCTTGGCTTCCAATGGAGTAGTGGTCTCTCTCTCAAGAGTAGAGGAAGGTAGGAGCAAAGCTCACATACAAATGAGCTATCACTTTGCTAACCCTAGAAAGGAGGTGGAGGTTGTCTATTTATAGTCTAAGCCACAAAGGGGTAAGAGGAAGAGGGGTACAAGGCCAAAGGCCCGCGGCTGCACACACATGCGTCGGATGTCCGGCGGGTGTCGGACGTCCGAGGGCTCGGGACGGTCCGGACGTCCGGAAGTCTTCGAACATCCGTAAATATCATTATGTTGCCGTGGCACCGGTCGTCCGGTCAGTGTCGGTCCTCCATGCGCTGGGACTTGTCGGACGTCCGGCGTTCGTCGGTCGTCCGGCCGCTATAGCTTTCATCGGTTGGACTTCTGGGCTGGCTGGAGCTCCAGGCGTCGGACATCCGGCATTGTCCGGTCGTCCGGTGGCTGTAGACCGACGGACGTCCTGTGGCTTGTCGGTCGTCCGGCCGCTGGGGACTCCGCAGCTCCGTCTTCTTCCATCTTCGCTTCCACGCTTCCCTCGCGGATGGTGTAGTTGTACACTTGAGCTCGCACTCCTCCTCCTCGTCCGTAGCGTTACGACAATACCTATGCATGCACACGAGTGGAGTGTCAAGTAGTATACCATCCTTGAAGGGGTCAAGTGAGCACGTGTAAAGGAGATGATTCACCTTTGTGTATGCGAAGTAGATGTTGCACGTGTCACTCGCCGAACGAACTCTTGACATGGTGATGACCGTAGGATGCTCCGCATCACTTCTCCTCGTTCGGCAAGTTGATGGGACACAACAAAGTAATGCTAGTCCATACTTCCTCCTCTCTGGTTAATATGGCTTAATTTCAAACGAGATAAATACACTGTCTGCATCATCGTATATTTGTAAAAATACGGTCGATGGACTTCATAATACGCCATTGCGTTCAATATATATATTTTCCGGTGTTCATACGGTCACTAGCTCACCCTGACTGAGTATGTGTGTGCATGCACGTGTAGGTTGAGCACTTGAGCATGACCGTGTGTGTTCCGTCGTGTGCTCGGACATGCATGCATTAGGGCGTCGCACGCGTTTTTGCATCCATGTGTACGTGTGACTGTTGCATACACGTAGGGGGAGTACGTGTAGGGGCCACTAAGGAGCAGTCAAATCACACAGTAAGTTAGTCGGAAGAAGCAACCATCATTTCACTCTTGAATGACACATACGCAATATAAAATGGTTTATACGGAGAGAAAAAGAAAACCACTATATATACACTAGCAGGAGCCTAAGCTACAAGCCTGCTTGCTTAGGTTGCTCTCCTCACAAGCATAGAACGACGGGCCTGATCCCGCAGCTGGGGGAAGGGAACAATGTTCTGCGCAGACGCGGTCGACATCGATGAGGGAGAAAACCCACAGTCGGTGCATCCCAATCGGGGGTCACCGCGGTATGGGCCGATGTCGCGTCCCAACCGCCCTTCTAGCTACAGCCCGACGTCCCAGGTAGTCCATCTTCCTTTTGGAGCCGGCTTGCTCCACTGCCGTAGCTCCATCTCCATGTCGATCTTTCTCTACTTCTACCGGCTTCTACTTGTGATGAGTTTATGTCTCATGAACTAGTGCCAGTACTATTATTCTATTCACACTTCTTCAATATCTTTGCCATCAGGGATGCTCAGGTCGATTTTAGTGGAACTGCACAAAAGCATCGTATGATCCGAGGGTGCTAGCCGTCTTTCCTTCGACAGGTTCTACCTGGCCAGGAAATTAAATCATGTTTAGGGTTTAGGGTTTAAGTCATAGTGACCCCATCAGTAGTTTTTCTTTCGTACACGCTCTCACAACTTTTTTCTTTAGTTGTGCAGTAAATATTGGCTATGATCTGTGAATCATTGAGATGCATCAGCATGCGTGTTAGTTTTGTTTTGTATTTGATGGAATGTTGTAACGGGGCAACCATGGAATAGGAATGAAAATGGAGTGGAAAAGTTTCCGTTTTTCCGGAGAAAAAAATGGAAATGGAGAGAAACCAACGTTTCGTTTCGTTGGATCGCGCCATCGAGCAAAACCAACATTTAAATCACGTCTATCGTGTTCGTGTCTCACCCTCCTCCACGGCTCGACCCCACACGGTCGCTCGGCATGCCACTCACCGCAAACCGATTAGTATACCATAACTTTCCCGCCTGCTTGTCGATGGATCGCGCCATGGAGTACTAGCACTACTGGAAGAGATTGACGAGTTGGGGGAGGACAGCTAGCTGTAGCACGGACTCCCAAGAACTTTTTATATGCATGTTGTAGCCGGCTATTGCGACCTTCGAACGCGGAGCAGCCGCGTGCACCCGGAAGCGGCGCGGGCGCAGCTCTCTCGACCGGCGTGCCGCTTCAATGCCGGCGCCAGTGAGAGGTCGCGTCCGCTCTGGCCGAGCATGAATGCGGCACTGACCGTTTTGGGCGGGAAGCACGCGCGGGTGATGAAGAGGGTTCGGGTTGGTCAGGACCGGCCGTGGCAGCGGTCCGGACGTGCGCAAACAAGAGATGTTGTACATTAATATTGCTGCGTATATAATTAACAACGTAAATAATGTGCCAGTTGGACAAGTATGATTGGAGATGGAGATGGAAATGGAATTTTACGTAAACACGGATATGCATGTCTATGTTTATGTATGTGTGCGCGACGACTCTAGCGACCTGGAAGCGGGGGCTGTGTTTTTGATCGAGTTTTCTTTCTTGGTACGTTAGAAAATCAGTTTGTCTAATTCACATCTAGATGTTATTTAAGGATATCACATCTAAGCTCCCACAAGTATATAATGTAGCAACAAGAAACAAAAAAAACTAGGGAAAAAATAGACCACAAACAGAGTGGACATCAACTTAGATGTGACATAACTATGTCACATCTAGATGTGTCCTAGACAGACCCTTAAAAAATTGTCCACTAGTTTTCGTTTCTTTTTTCCGGGAACGCGCGTATTCTATTTAAAACCACTGCTATGGAGAGATTTTTTTTACTCCATTATAGCCTCTTGTTTGATAGAGTTTCTCACGTCTCGCTCTCTCACCCTCTCCATATCAAAACAAGATGACAGTGTCCACTCTATCTCTCTCCTCATCGGTAGTCACAGATCAGGCCGAATCCCGTCCGCTGCGGGAGGTGAGGAGGTGCAGCGTTGACGTTGTCGCCGTCGGCGACGGAGGAAGCTGATGCGCACCGTCCTCTCGGAGCCGGCGCTGGCGCGGACGAAGATCCTCCGCGCCCTTGTTCGCTGCCGTCGTGTGGGCAGATCCCGCCCGCCCGTCTAAACGACATCTCGCCCACCTGAGGTATAACTTCTTGTACTGGTCCAGCTCCCCAGGTCGCTGCATGCAGATTTTCTTCTATGCGACTACTCCCCAGCTCCCCATGCATAGTAGCTAGGGTTCGTCGGCTGGTCCAACATCACCTACTCCCTCCATCCATTTTTACAGGGCCTAACTTGTCAATCTCTCGTACCAAGTCATGTCCGCAGAAAGGGGAACTGATTTTGGGACTAGTATCTGGATCCCGTGTAATCTTGCATGCAGCCTCCTTTGAATGCCTAGCCGCTGGCCTCCCTTCCTTTAATCCCTCGCATGCAAATTACTCTCCTCCCTTTTCTACATGCATGCCCAACCATAATTCCTCAAATCATGCATGCATTGGCTGAAATATAGAGCTCGCTCCTCCTTTGAAAATATGGTGGTGCTATCCATGCATGCAAATCAATGCGACGGCCAGAGCATTTTCACAATGAAGGGACCACGCACGACTTGCAAGAGAAAATTAAGATGGAGATGCCTCGGTTAGTTCATTTGGCCTTGTATAGATGGAAAAATAAAATTTGGGGTTAGGCCTTGCATAGATGGAAGGAGGGAGTACTAGTACTACTATTATAGAGGAAATGCCACTCGAAAAGTTGTCCTGATTTATGCCTCGGTGGAGGTATACATGTTGTTTCGACAAAAAGTACATGGTGGTTGTGCGGTCATTGTCCATATGGTGGTAGTACTATCACTGGTAAAATGAAGAAATGCTTTTTTTTCTTGGATATCTTGGTTTAGTTCCCATCAAGATAATTATGATGCTTCTGTTTGTTGGTGTACTTTTTATTAATTCTTATTGACAATTGAGATGTCGTTGCTAACCCTTTTTTATATTTTTGGAAACAGCGATGTGTGTCTCCATACACGGGCATGTCTTCCTCAATTTTAGTGGAACTGCACAAAATTGGATGGCCATTGTTGTTCCGCCTCCTTTGTCCTCGCCACGTGGTTCTTCCTTCCTCGAGCTTGACTCTTGAGAAGAAATGACCACGGTGAGGATTTGTCGAACTTCTTAGGTGCCTCACCCAAACTTGATGCCAAATGGATGATGCATCACCACTATGACCTATTGATGCTCATGGTTGCGCCTCATGGTTGCGTCGGCTGGTGAAGCTGATCGATTTTCGATGGAAAACAAGATGTCTTCCATCAGTGCTCTTTGCTTGTTACGCACAAAGATGATATCCTTCGTCAGTTCACCTTGGTTGCATTGGAGACGCAGTCGTCTTTCACGTTGGTGCAATTTTATCACACAATTGGCTATGAACCAAATGTTTCCTCGAAGAAGGATCGACGTTGGTACTAAGAGCATAAGTTTTGTATTGATTTCTAAGCCTTCTCACAACTTTGTTTCCAGCTCCCCTGCAATTTTATTTGTCCAACTATTAACTTTGATTTAAAAAATGGTGTGGACTAAAAACCCGGATGGACGTAGTAGCCCTCCATTTTTATTTACTCCGCATATTAGATTTGACTGAAGTCAAACTTTGTAATACTCTCAAACCTTTCCGGTAATTGAAATTAAATGTCTTTATTTGTACACACTCTCACACGTTTTCGATAATTTGGCGCATGTGTGGTTGTTCACTTAAGGGAGGGTAGTGTACCACAGGTGAAGGACAGGAAGTGCAACCAGGACGCGTGGGCGTGGATCGTTAGTTCATCGGAAGTAGTACTAGTTTTCTTCACTATACATTAAATAAAGGGTTTCATTTCGTACTTACACAATTTAAAACGATTGTTATTGGGAGAATAAGAAAACCACTCCACTATATATTAGTCGTATACACGAGAGTACTATATGGACGCAGCTTCATTGACTTAGTGCACCTGCCTTTGGATTTATGACAGGTGGGCCCAAAATGTGGCTGGCTCACCTGTCATACAGCCAAAAGCAGGTGCAGTGAAGGCACCGAGCTCACCTGTACTACAAGAGTATATATATAAGCGGGAGCCTCAGCTTGTTCGCTAGGGTTTGCACTCTCCACACGCTCACCGCACTACATATATGTTACACGCTGGAGGCTCGGCGTTCATTTGCTAGGGTTTGCTATATTCACAGTCTCTCACCCTCTCTTCACCAGATCTAAACAAGACTGCGTTGGCCTCTTGTCTCTCTCTCTCCCCCCTCACAGCTGGTGAAGGAGGCGTCCGTATCCCGTCGCACCGGGAAGGGGAGGAGGTGCAGCGTTCACTCTGTCGCCTTCGGCGAGGGAGGCACTCCACTGCCGGCTGCGCTATTCTCTTTCACCCAGCGCCTGTGCGGGAGGGCCACCGACCCCTTCTTCCTCGCTGCCATACGTAGTGTGGTCAGATCCGGCCTCCCGCCGCACGCCTTGCCACATCCCGACGACCCTAAGGTATAAGTTTCTTTGAAACCGTTGTTGCTCTAGCTGCATGTGGATCTATTTCGATCTGTAGTCGAATCTAGGTCTTGGTTCAAAGAGGAAAGAAGGGTGCGGTGGGCTGGAGCAAGAATCTAGGACGTGGTTCAATGAGGAAAGGAGGGGCGGAAAGTAGTATAGACTGGCTATCCACCTGCTTTGTAGGTCGAAAAGGGAAAAAGGGGGTAACCCAGTATACACATCTGTAAGGAACCGATCTCTTTGTTGAAAAGGGAAAGAAACTGGGGGGTCGGGTAGTTTGTGCACGACTAGATTTGCTGCCCTCACATAGGAAGAAGGATCAAAGAGAACAAATATGGGACCAGCGCATATATCCTGCTTGGCTACATACTCTGCATCACCCATTTATACGTGTGGACGCACATGGTGCTGGCATGCCCCATGCAGCTATTTTGCTGTTGTTAATCTCATAATTAACTATTGATCTGTTTTAAGAGAATTTCTCTGTTAATATGAATCAATGGAACCGTTTTAGAAATGCTACTGTCCTATACTTTGTTTTCCATCAAGATAAGGTAGATGCTTCTTTTTGTGGCCGCATGTTTCATCCTCCTTTATTGGCCAGTAATTGTTTTCTTTTTTGCCTCTGTTAAATCAGGGATATCTAATCAACTTGTTGCTATAGCAAACTTAAATGTCACACCGGCGACTTTGCTTGATTTCAATGCAACTGCACAAAACGAGATTTAATTTCCTATTCGTGTTGGCAGATTCGTACGCGATCTTGTGTGCGTCATGATAGGTTGGTACTTGCCTTCATCCACATGATCGTGCAGTGTGTTTTGAGATGCTGTGCTACTTGTATTGGTACTGTTTTAAATAAATGATGAATTGAAGCTATTGTATTGCTGTCTTTTCCCATCAAGTAGTGAACAAAAATGGGACCAACCCAGACATGATGCTTGTTGCTTTGTTACAACAAATTCAGCATCACCCCCTTTATAAGCCATTAGTTGATGCCACTATTAGAATTAACTACTGAATCTTATTTCAAAACTGCAACACTTGTTAGGGATTGGCGGGATTACCATTTTGTGGCCGCATGTTTCATCCTCCTTTATTAGCCAGTAATTGATTCTTTTTTTGCCTATGTTTATACAGGGATATCTATTCAACTTGTTGCTATTGCGACATTTTCCTTCGCTACACGAAACACTTTGCTTGATTTCAGTGCAACTGCACAAAATGAGATTGGATTTCCTATTCGTGTTGGCAGATTCGTATTTTATCGTTGTCGGTCTCATGAAAGGTCAGTACAGGCCTTCATCCACATGATTGTGCAGTGTGCTTTGAGATGTTGTGCTACTTGTATTGGTACTGTTTTAAATAAATGTTGAATTGAAGATATTGTATTGCTGTCTTTTCCCATTAAGTAGTGAACAAAATGGGACCAACCTGACATGATGCTTGTTGCTTTGTTACAACAAACTCTGCATCACCCCCTTTATAAGTAGATGGAAGCACATACTGTTGTTGCGCCCACTCTCCCCTGGAACTGTTTATGCTTTTCATTAATCAAATGCCGCTGGTAAAATTAAGCAATGCCACTCTCAGAATTAATTAACTACTGAATCTTAGTTCAAAATTGCGGCACTTGTTAGGGATTGCCGGGATTACCATTTTTGTGGCCGCATGTTTCATCCTCCTTTATTGGCCAGTAATTGATTCCTTTTTTGCCTCTGTTAAAACAGGGATATCTATTCAACTTGTTGCTATTGGGACATTTTGCTTCACTTAATTTTGGTGGAACTGCACAAAATGAGACCGGATTTCCATATATGTGTTGAGATCTCTTTGAGATCTTCCTCATGAGTTGTTTCAAATCTTGGTCTTGAATGGTCAGTATCGACCTTCCTCAGAATTAACTACTAAATCTGAGTTCAAAACTGCAAACACTTGTTAGGGATCGGCAGGAGTACCATTTCTGTTAGGGATCGACCGGAGTACATGTCTAAGAAATGTATTGTTCAGATAATGTCTCTGTTATTATATATAAGTTACAGACTTACAGTGTTCTACAAATGGTACTATCCTGCTTTGTAGTTCTTTCTACATGTTTAACCAAGGTATTGTTAAGATAATGTCTCTGTTAAAATGAATCAGTCGCATTGTTTTAGGATTGATACTTTTCTTCTTTTTCATTCTTTATACATGTTGAAACAAGGCATTGTTAAGATAATGTCTCGGTTAATATGAATGAATCACACTGATTGAGAATTGCTACTCTCCTGCTTTGTTTCCCATTAAGATAAGGTAGATGGGTATATGTTTTTCTTCTGGGAGTACCAGTCATCAACCGTTATTTCTCAGTAATTGTTTCCCTTATACCTTTTGTTGCTTACAGGGATATCAAAATTAAAGCTCGGTTTTATTCCGACTTTGATTTTAGTTCAACTGCACAAAAGGAGCCAATGTGTCCAAGGCAAACTGCTGCATTCGGGTCCATTGGTCATTCCACTTTGCGTAAAGAAGCGATCACTGTTTGCACTACATTACGTATGAATGACCGAGAAGCTTTACAGAGTATTAGGCCTTCCACTATGTAGGCCAAAAGAGGTGCCAATTTCACCTTTTCTTAGTTTGGCACCAAATCCTCCATTACTACAGCCGGTGCCATAAATATTAGACACCGGTGACATGACTAGTCTACTGAGACCATTGGCAATTTAACAACATGTGGAGTGCCCCAGGCAAAAGTGCCCAAACAAGTACAAGAAGCACAGACTCCACGATCATAGGCATTACATATTTTGAATGGGAAATGCTTGTCAAAGTTTAATCATTGATGTTAGCAAGAAGCGACAGGACTCCACGATCATAGGCATTACATATTTTGAATGGGAAAAGCTTGTCAAAGTTTAATCATTGATGTTAGCAAGAAGTGACAGGACTCCACGATCATAGGAATTACATATTTTGAATGGGAAAAGCTTATCAAAGTTTAATCATTGATGTTAGCAAGAAGACGTTAGTTTAATATATTGGAATTGGAAAACCTTGTCAAAATTTGCTCATTGATGTTAGCCAGAAGACATGCATTTGATATTTTTGAGTGGGACGTCCTTGCTGTGAGCAGCATCGAGTGTTTTTCCTATTCCTGTGTTCAGTTTAGAAGTAAATAGTTACTCTGCTGAGATATTCCTGTGTTAAGAGTTTGTTCTGAATATTGTCTATGTAATGACAGGCCTTGTGTTTGATTGCAAAGTTGAGCTAGGAATGTTGTGGCATGCGGCATCACGAGCTGTTCACCGTGCCTCCTGAGAATAATGCTTCGTATTGTTTTGCATGTCGATCTAATGCCAATGATTTGCTTGTTAAAAAGATAATCCTATTCTGTTGTTTCCGTGCTTAAGAAGTTCATCGTCTGATGTTTATTCATAGCCTATATGACAAGTCGGGTAGGTTAGACGTGAAACCATATGATCTTTCGACCAACTCATGATATTAGGCCGTGATTGGATCGTCGTTTTCCAACCAAAACCGCTTGTAAAACTGACGCTTGTGAATTAAAGCAGATGGTCTCGGGCGAAGGCACTTGGTTGGTCGATTTCGACTAGTAAAATATCGGAAGTACTTGACACACGATAAAAACGCTGAACGACACTCGGACGATTGCTAATCTAGCTGTTAGCTGCTGCTTCAGCCTTGCCCATGGATGGCATGATACGCACGTCGTGCATGTATCGTCTGGTAATGTCGTCCATATAGCAGTGCTCGTAAAATATACACTAGTCTCTCAAATTACACGCGTAACCCACCGGTTTTACTTACAGACCTTGGGCCCTTGGTTTCATTACGCCTGTATTTTACGCGTTTTTTCCGATGACGAGTAAATTACACTTGTATGTTAATACAAGTTTGAAATAAACCAGAGCTCCCAAGCACGACCTTACCGTTTCATGTCGTCTCAGTTTCTCAAAGGTGCTCATAGGTGTCCGATGATCCTGGCTTCCTGAATGAGCAGCGGGCGCTGTATCAGACCATCCGTAGGGCCCGCGAGGCCCTCTCCGTTGTCCTTCGAGTTGTTGCGCTCGCCGTGGCGCCGAGCATTGTTAACATCATCAACGAACATGAGGATTCCGGAGATGACTTTATTTTGACTGGATGACACTAGGGACCCACTAGGGCCATAGCCGTACGTACGCAAGTGCCTCCTTATTATGTACAACTATATTTTTTTTGCTTTCTCCTGGTTTCCTGACATCACGGTCCCACACCATTGTCAACCTATGTAGTCAATAT
This sequence comes from Aegilops longissima, assembly GCA_021605205.1. Taxonomy (NCBI): domain Eukaryota; kingdom Viridiplantae; phylum Streptophyta; class Magnoliopsida; order Poales; family Poaceae; genus Aegilops; species Aegilops longissima. The sequence continues at coordinate 473,213,874 of CM038678.1, forward strand.
AAACGAGAGAATTGCACAAGGTGCGGCCGACAGCTGGGACCAAGCAGCTCGAGCAGTATTTGCGTTTTGAGGCGTGAGCACTGCAGAGTTTTTCTTGGCGATGATTTCGTTGTTGTTCAGAGGAGAGCAGGGTATTAACTGGGCGGGCTGTGGCCCGTCTAGCCCAGGCCAGATATCCAGCCTAGATACTAATTTTTTCAAGATGAAAATGGCTAGCCCAGCTATACGTCTTTTTGAGGAATACCGAGCAAGGTCAACTTGTTATTCTCCGCTCACTGGCTGCAAATCTTTCCTAGGAGGGATGCATTGGGCTTAACAGGAAAATGGGCTTAAAATAAATAAATGGGATGTAATTATAAAAACTGGGCAGTAACTATAAAAAAATGCACCAAACACGAAATTAGTTTATAAAATATTATTTATGGATTTTGAAAATCTTAAATTTCATTGTTGCGCGCGCAATGTTTCGTTGGATTTTTACGTAATACAAATTTATATTTAATCTGACTAGAAATTTCGGGATAAAAATATTTCGGAGCCCATCAAAATGTGGGAAATTTTATTGAATTCTGTCTTCAACGGTTGGTTGAAATTATTAATCATTGTCCTAGCTAAAAAAAGGGTTGTACTTTTAACAAACTGTAAATGGGCTGTTGTAAATTCCATTAGAATTCCAAAATGGGTTACATTCTTACAAAACGCAAATGGGCTATAAGTTCTCTGCCACACACTTGTGGGCCTACTAAGTGATGCGTCCCCTAAAAAAATAAGTTGACGCGTATGCAAGGCTTTGCCAACTTATTATAGTCAACACACGGTTCTAGCAGCAGTGGCCGTTGGATGTCTATCCAACGAATGTCATGCTTCTTCTTCAATCTCCGATATTCTTAGCTTCGGCCGCCCAAAAAATGATTCCTCCCCCTGACATCTAGGGTGCACCGTTTCGGAGGCTGACCTATGGGCCTACTAAGTTGGAGCGTACCAAGGGCTTTGTCAACTTAGTCAATGTAAACGATTCTAGCTTCAGTGACCGTACGATGTCCATCCAATGGCCGTAGTGCTTCTTCAACCTCTGGTCTTCTTGGTCCAGCCGCCCAAAGCAGCGCCGGTCGTGTCGCCTCCTCCTGCCTCCCGTGGCGGCTGTCTTTGCCGCTTGAGGCCTCACCGCCCCATACTACTCCCACCGCTGGCCGTGCCATCCCTCCACTCACCCACACCCTCGTTATTCTGCGGCGACGGCAGCCTCACACCGCAGCTTGGAACCAGTGAACCCTCGTACTCCTCTCCGCGCCGGCTTCCACTGCTGCGTCTTCCCTGGCTCTGCGTCGTCCCCTTCCTAGACCTTGTCGTCGTCCAGACCACCGCCCTGGTGCTCTCGGCGTGGCGTGGTCAACGTGGTCAATGACCGACTTCCATCGGAAGAGTATCTTGACGTGGAGAGGCCGACACCGGGTCCAGCGGCCGCAAGGAAGTGCCTCCTTATTACGCGCAAAATAATTATTCCTCCACCTGACAGCAGGGACCCACCTGACGGGCCACCTTATTTCGCAGAAAAAACGTTTTCCCCCTGACTGCTCGGACCCACCGGACGGGCCACCGTATTTCGCGAAAAAAATGTTCCCCCCGTTGTCAGCTCGGACCCACCAGAAGTGCCTCCTTATTACGCACAAAAAAATGAATACTCCCCCTGCTAGCTGGGACCCACCATGGTGGGAGGATGACTTGTGGGCCTACTAAGTTGACTGGGACGGGGGCCTTTGTTAACTTTAGTCAATATGAACGATTCTAGCTCTAGTGATCGTACAATATCCATCCAACGGCCGTAGTGCTTCTTCAACCTCTGGTCTTCTTCCTCCAGCCGCCCAAAGCAGTGCCGGTCGTGCCGCATGATCCTGCCTCCCGTGGCGGGCTGTGCTGCCGCGGAGGCCTCACCGCCCCCTACTATTCCCACCGCTGGCCAGGCCCTGCGGCGACGGCAGCCTCACACCACAGCTGAACCAGTGAACCCTCGTACTCCTCTCCGCGCGGGCTTCCACTGCCGCGTCTTCCCCGGCTCCCCGTCATCCCCTTCCTAGGCCTCGCCGTCGTCCACCGTCCTGGTGCTCCCGACGCGGCGTGGTCAACGTGGTCAAGGAACGACTTCCATCGGGCGTGGACTGTACGTGGAGAGGCTGACAGCTGGGTCCACGGCCGCAGATGGGAAGTGCCTCCTTATTACGTGCAAAATAATTATTCCTCCACCTGACAGCGGGGACCCACCGGACGGGCCACCGTATTTCGTGAAAAAAAGTTTCCCCCCTGACTGCTGGGACCCACCAGCTACACCTTCGCACGCAAGGAAGTGCGTCCGGGCAAAAAAAATGATTCACCCCCCTGACTGCTGGGACCCACCAGCTACATCTTCGCATGCAAGGAAGTGCCTGACAGTTGGGACCCACCTGGTCGAAGCGTACGTGGCGTTGTCATTCTGGTCGCGAACGTATGCGTATATATATCTTGGTGGATGTAGAGGCGCCACGTGTCGTAGTAGAGGCGGCCAGGGTGCAAGAAAGAAAATACGGCCACGTATGTGTACATACTAGCGGGGTCTCGAACGCCTACTCGCGCATACGTACAGCGAGGGCTCGTTGACATGGCTGGGTCGGAACGGAGAAACAACATCGTCGTGTTCATGGGGAGGCAACGGAATGCGTGGTCGTGTTCATCGGGAGGGCTTGGACGGAACAGGCGATGTAAACGAGGCCTGGCGTACCGCGGAACGGAGGAAATGGACCTCCTACGGTCGAAACGGGGGTCCTGTTGATCGGGAGGGGTCTGGCGTACCGCAAAACGGAGGAAACGGACCTCCTACGGTCGAAACAAGGGTCTTGTTGATCGGGAGGGGTATGGCATACCGCAAAACGGATGAAACGGACCTCCTACGGTCGAAACGGGGGTCCTGTTCAACGGGAGGGGTGTGGCGTACCGCAAAACGGGACTCCACGGGATACTGTTCATCTCCACCGTCGACCCCCTCCAGCCTCCACGAGCTACTGTTCATCCACCGTCGACCTCCTCCAGCCTCCACCGCGCACTACTCCACAGGCTACTGTTCAACCAGCCCTCTCCACGGGCTCCTGTTCAACCACTCCTCCACGGGCTACTGTTCATCCAGCCCTCCAGCGTCTACTATTCATCCTGCCCTCCACGGGGTGGTCCTGTTCATCCAGCCCTCCACGGGGTCCTGTTCATCCAGCCCCAACTGGCTCGATCGATCGGGGTCCTGTTCATCCAGAGGCAACACCACGGGGTCCTGTTCATCCACCCCCACCGGGAACTGTTCATCCAACCCCCCCCCAACGCTCACTATTCATCCAGAGGTAGCATCGATCGGCTTCATTAGCAGCGAGAGCGGCGAATCGCCGATCAGGTTCGATTAACAGCCATCGATCTATCGCTCGGGTTCGAGAACGTAGCCTGCAGTGCAATCGCCGGGTTCGATTAGAGCCCAACGCCTCGCCGGTTCATTAGAGCCAACGCCGCACACACGCACGCACGTGTACGAGAAACGCGCATCGCTTCGCCCCGACCTCCCACCGTAACCGGGAACTCCCCGAAATTTTCCTCGCCCTCGCTTCTACCATGGTTTTTTCCGTCATGGACGGCCCAAAGAATGTCATGCAGCAGCGTCTTCGGCCTGCCCAGGACAAAAAGCCAATTTTCTGTCATGATTTTTTGTCATAGAAGTAGGAGCCCACCACATCTATGATGATACCGGTTTTGTCACAATTATCGCCATAGAAGTGTCATGTATGATGACAAAAAAAAATTGCTCGCCCAAAATGTCACGGATGTGTCTTTTTTTTGTAGTGAATTGTTTCATACTATTGACATTTTCAAAACTTTTTCAATCTTCACGCAATACATGAGCGTGAGCCATGGATATAGCACTATATGTGGAATAGAATGGTGGTTGTGGAGAAGACAAAAAGAGGGGAAGATAGTCTCACATCAACTAGGCGTATCAACGGGCTATGGAGATGTCCATCAATAGATATCAATGTGAGTGAGTAGGGATTGCCATGCAACGGATGCATTAGAGCTATAAGTATATGAAAGCTCAACAAAAGAAACTAAGTGGGTGTGCATCCAACTCGCTTGCTCACGAAGACCTAGGGCATTTTGAGGAAGCCCATCATTGGAATATACAAGCCAAGTTCTATAATGAAAAATTCCCACTAGTATATGAAAGTGACAAAATGAGAGACTCTCTATCATGAAGATCATGGTGCTACTTTGAAGCACAAGTGTGGTAAAAGGATAGTAACATTGTCCCTTCTCTCTTTTTCTCTCATTTTTTATTATCTTTTTTTTATTTGGGCCTTTCTCTATCTCTTTATGGCCTCTTTTTTTTGTCCGGAGTCTCATCCCGACTTGTGGGGGAATCATAGTCTCCATCATGCTTTCCTCACTTGGGACAATGCTCTAAAAATGATGATCATCACACTTTTATTTTTCTTACAACTCAACAATTACAACTCGATACTTAGAACAAAATATGACTCTATATGAATGCCTCCGGCGGCGTACCGGGATATGCAATGAATCAAGAGTGACATGTATGAAATAATTATGAATGGTGGCTTTGCCAAAAAATACAATGTCAACTACATGATCATGCTAAGCAATATGACAATGATGGAGCGTGTCATAATAAACGGAACGGTGGAAAGTTGCATGGCAATATATCTCGGAATGGCTATGGAAATTCCATGATAGGTAGGTATGGTGGATGTTTTGAGGAAGGTATATGGTGGGTGTATGATACCGGCGAAAAGTGCGCGGTATTAGAGAGGCTAGCAATGGTGGAAGGAAGGAAAAGTGCGTATAATCCATGGACTCAACATTAGTCATAAAGAACTCATATGCTTATTGCAAAAATCTAGAAGTTATCAAAGCAAAGTATTACGCGCATGCTCCTAGGGGGATAGATTGGTAGGAAAAGACCATCGCTCGTCCCCGACCGCCACTCATAAGGAAGACAATCAATAAATAAATCATGCTCCGACTTCATCACATAACGGTTCACCATACGTGCATGCTACGGGAATCACAAACTTTAACACAAGTATTTCTCAAATTCACAACTACTCAACTAGCATGACTCTAATATCACCATCTTCATATCTCAAAACAATTATCAAGCATCAAACTTTTCTTAGTATTCAACGCACTCAAAAGAAAGTTTTACAAATCTTGAATACCAAGCATATTAAGATTATTAAGATTATTTAAGCAAATTACCATGCTATTTAAGACTCTCAAAATAATCTAAGTAAAGCATGAGAGACCAATAGTTTCTATAAAACAAATCCACCACCGTGCTCTAAAAGATATAAGTGGAGCACTAGAGCAAAACTATATAGCTCAAAAGATATAAGTGAAGCACATATAGTATTCTAACAAATTCCAATTCATGTATGGCTCTCTCAAAAGGTGTGTACAGCAAGGATGATTGTGGTAAACTAAAAAACCAAAGACTCAAATCATACAATACGCTCCAAGCAAAACACATATCATGTGGTGAATAAAAATATAGCTCCAAGTAAAGTTACCGATGGAAGTAGACGAAAGAGGGGATGCCTTACGGGGGCATCCCCAAGCTTTGACTTTTTGGTGTCCTTCGATTATCTTGGGGGTGCCATGGGCATCCCCAAGCTTAGGCTCATTCCACTCCTTGTTCCATAATCCATCAAAAGATTTCACCCAAAACTTGAAAACTTCACAACACAAAACTCAACAGAAATCTTGTAAGCTCCGTTAGCGAAAGAAAAGAAAATACCACTTCAAGGTACTGCAATGAACTCATTATTTATTTATATTGGTGTTAAACCTACTGTATTCCAACTTCTCTATGGTTTATAAACTATTTTACTAGCCATAGATTCATCAAAATAAGCAAACAACACACAAAAACAGAATCTGTCAAAAACAGAACAGTCTGTAGTAATCTGTAACTAACGCAAACTTCTGGAAATCAAATAATTCTACCAAAATAGGAAGACCTAGGAAATTTGTTTATTGATCAGTATCAATTGGAATCAGTATTTTATAACATTCTGGTGATTTTTAAAAATATTTTTCGTGAACAGAAAGTTTCTGGAAATTACAGCAAGATCAAATAACTATCATCCAAGAAGATCCCATAGGTTTAACTTGGCACAAACACTAATTAAAAGATAAAACCACATCTAAACAGAAGGTAGATGGATTATTTATTCAATGACAGAAAGGAAATAAATTGGGTTACCTCCCAACAAGCGCTATCGTTTAACGCCCCTAGCTAGGCATAAAAGCAAGGATAGATCTAGGTATTGCCATCTTTGGTAGGCAATTCTTCAATGAGGCATCTACCTTCCTTAGGATTTTCTTTCTTTTTAGTAATTATCAAACTTTTAGGCACAAAATAGAAAAATTCATTCGTAGAAAATGGTTCCTTAATGATAGCAAAAAGATCGGGATGAATGCTTATAGATTTAAGATCTGCAGTTTCCTTACTAGAGGATTCACCCTTACTTTTAGGAACATACATAAGCTTGGCAATTTTAGTGGGAGGACTAGGAGTTTTTTTACGGAAGAAAAAGTGGTTCCCAAATTAGTAATGATACCCTCAAGTTTATCGATTCTTGTAGAATCTAGATTTATTCTCTCATTAACTATATGTTCCTTTTCCTTAATATTTTTCAACGTTACTCCTACCTTAGATCCATATTGTGTGATTTGATTGTGGATCCTTTTATCCAGATTTTCAGTTAACTCTACGGTAGCAACTTTGTTTTCAATAATTTCAAGTTTTTGCATTACATGCTCCAAAGTTAACATAGTTCCATTAACCATAAGAGGGGGTGAGCCAAATAAATCTATCATAGCATTATAAGAATCAAAAGTATGGCTACCCAAGAAATTCCCTCCAGTAATGGTATCAAGGATATATCTATACCAAGGATTGGCACCTACATAAAAATTGCGGAGAAGAACTGAAGTAGATTGCTTCTTGGTAGATCTATTTTGAGCATTGCAAATTCTATACCAAGCATCTTTTAGATTTTCTCCCTCCCTTTGTTTAAAATTTAAAACTTCATTTTCGGGAGACAACGAAGAAGAAATAAGACTAGCCATAACAGCAAGAAAGCAAGAAAAAGGCAAACGGAAAAGACAGGGCGAATAAAACAGCAAGGGTGAAGTGGGGGAGAGGAAAACGAGAGGCAAATGGCAAATAATGTAGTGCGAGAGATAAGGTATTGTGATGGGTACTTGGTATGCTGACTTTTGCGTAGACTCCCTGGCAACGGTGCCAGAAATTCTTCTTACTAACTCTTGAGCACTGCGTTGGATTTCCCCGAAGAGGAGAGGATGATGCAGCAAAGTAGCGTAAGTATTTCCCTCAGTTTTTGAGAACCAAGGTATCAATCCAGTAGGAGGCCATGTGCGAGTCCCTCATGCCTACACAAAACAAATAGCTCAACGCACCCAGCGCAATTAGGGGTTGTCAATCCCTTCACGGTCACTTTACGAGAGTGAGATCTGATAGAGATGGTAGATAATATTTTTGGTATTTTTGATATAAAGATGCAAGATAAAATAAAAAGCAAAAGTAAAAAAGCAAAGCAATAATAAAATGATGGAAGATTGATATGATGAGAATAGACCCGGGGGCCATAGGTTTCACTAGTGGCTTCTCTCAAGAGCATAAGTATTCTATGGTGGGTGAACAAATTACTGTTGAGCAATTGACATAATTGAGCATAGTTATGAGAATATCTAGGTATGATCATGTATATAGTCATCACGTCCGAGACAAGTAGACCAACTCCTGACTACATCTACTACTATTACTCCACTCATCGACCGCTATCCAGCATGCATCTAGAATATTAAGTTCAAGAAAACAGAGTAACGCCTTAAGCAAGATGACATGATGTAGAGGGATAAAATCATGCAATATGATAAAAAAAACCCCATCTTGTTATCCTCGATGGCAACAATACAATACGTGCCTTGCTGCCCCTCATCACATCGGGAAAGGACACCGCAAGATTGAACCCAAAGCTAAGCACTTCTCCCATTGCAAGAAAAACCAATCTAGTAGGCCAAACCAAACTGATAATTCGAAGAGACTTGCAAAGATAACCAATCATACATAAAAGAATTCAGAGAAGATTCAAATATTGTTCATAGATAATCTTGATCATAAACCCACAATTCATCGGTCTCAACAAACACACCACAAAAATAAGATTACATCGAATAGATCTCCACGAGAGGGGGATAACATTGTATTGAGATCCAAAAGAGAGAAGAAGCCATCTAGCTACTAACTATGGACCCAAGGTCTGAGGTAAACTACTCACACTTCATCGGAGGGGCTATGGTGATGATGTAGAAGCCCTCCGTGGTGGATTCCCCTTCCATGGAGCTCAAACAGGCCCCAAGATGGGATCTCGTGGATGTAGAAGGGTGAGGCGGTGGAATTAGGTTTTGGCCCGTGTCGATCGCTTGGGGTACGAGGTATATATAGGAGGAAGGAGTACGTCGGTGGACAAAGGGGCCCACGAGGCGGGGCGCCTCCACCCTCGTGGCCACCTCCTCCTTTCTTGACGGAGGGTCCAAGTCTCCGGATCATATCTGTTGAGAAAATCATGTTCCCAAGGTTTCATTCCGCTTGGACTCCGTTTGATATTTCGCTTCTTGAAACATCAAATAGGCAAAAAACAGCAATTCGGGCTGGGCCTCCGGTTAATAGGTTAGTCCCAAAAGTAATATAAAAGTGGAAAATAAAGCCCAATATGGTCCAAAACAGTAGATAATATAGCATGGAGCAATCAAAAATTATAGATACGTTGGAGACGTATCACTCAGCGATCACGCGGGAGCTATTGCGACAAGCACATGAAGTAGAGGAGGAAGAAGACAGGGGCAAGGGGCGCACTGTGGCTTTTGGCCATGACATGCCCGTGCCCGCTGCAGCGTCTCCGGCGTCGGCGAGTGCCGGGGAGAGGTCAATGGTGATGAGTCGAGGCTGGTGGCGCGGTGCGGCAGTCGTCGGCGAGCTCTGTATCGAGCACACGTTAAACATAGGCGCTGGCGCAGCGCAGAGCATGTCGAACGCACGCCAAGGCCCGTGTCCTCACGCGGTCACCACACTGGCATGGTAAAAACGATGCCCACGCGCTGCCAAACCATGTCTGGGGTGTTGTTTGTGCAGTTTTTGGTCTAGGAAGGTTGATGGTTCACTGCCAGGCCGACCAGATAAGACTTGAGCTAGTTGGCAAGTTTCTGGTCAGAAACTTGGTCGCCAAGTTTGGAGGGCTTCTAGAAGGTGATTAGGGCTGATCTCCTGGGGTTAATCTTTTCTTAGGAGGGTAATGAGGCACAAGAAAAACCAGCTCCATTGGATCAAAGAAAAATACACTTGCTGTACAAAGTGCATTTTTAGGCCAGAAGTGAAATGATTTTCTGTTGCAAAAATATCCCAAAAAGTCATGCAATATTTTTGCTCAGGAAGGTGGGCTGAGGGAGTCCTTGACTAAGGGGTCCTTGGGCGCCCAACCTGTTATCCATGGGCCGAACTGATGGGCTACGAAGACATGAAGGCCGAAGACTGTATCCATGTTCGGATTGGACTGTACTTGGCGTGGAAGGCAAGCTTGGCAACCGAAGATTCCTTCTTATGTAACCGACTCCATGTAAACCCTAGATCCCCTCGGTGTCTATATAAACCGAAGGGGATAGTCCAGAAAGGAGACCACATATACTCGTTACCATATTCACATAGGCTAGACTTCTAGGGTTTAGCCATTACGATCTCGTGGTAGATCCACTCTTGTAATACTCGTATTCATCAAGATCAATCAAGCAGGAAGTAGGGTATTACCTCCATAGAGAGGGCCCGAACCTGGGTAAACATCGTGTCCCCCGTCCCCTGTTACCATCGATCCTAGACACACAGTTCGGGACCCCCTACCCGAGATCCGCCGGTTTTGACGCCGACATTGGTGCTTTCATTGAGAGTTCCACTGTGCCATCGACAAAAGGTTCGATGGCCCCTTCAATCGTCAATAATGACGCTGTCCAAGGAGGAACCTTCCTACCCGGACAGATCTTCGTATTCGGCGGCTTCGTACTGCGGGCCAACTCACTTGGCCATCTGGAACGGATCGACGGCTACGCCCCTGGCCATCAGGTCGGATTCGGAAGCTTGAACTACGTTACGGATATCCATGGAGACTTGATCTCCGAGGGATTTGAGCCCGCGGCGATCGCTCCCCCTAACCCCGATGAACGTGACTTAAATCTGTCATTGGATCACACCCAGGAGATGGTTTCTGCGGCTGCAACGGCCTTAGAGCCGAAGCTGATCGGGCCATCCGAGGCCGCAGAGTCCGCGGCGTTGGAGCCGCACATGGACTCAACGCCCTGCAATATTCACTTTAACGGAACTTCAGACTTGTCTCCGGCTATAAGTTCCGAACTGTGTACGCCCGTGGACATCGAGCTAGATCGGTTATCGATCTTCGAATTCAGCGCCGCTGACGTTTTCCAGCACTCGCCTATGGGTGACGTGCTAAAATCTTTAAAGAATTTGTCCTTGGAGAAGGAATCGTAGCCGAACTATGTTCGGTTCGAGCTAGAGACGGATGATGAGGAATTTTGCTTCCCACCCGCCACCCACTTCATAGCCACCGTCGATGACTTAACCGACGTGCTTGACTATGGCTCCGAAGACATCGACAGTATGGACGACGAGGCCGACAAGGAGCAAGGCCAAGACCCGCCATTCACTAGACATTGGTGCTACCTCTTCGTACGATGTGTACATGGTTGATCCACCCAAAGGATCTGGCGACGACAAAGAAGAGCCAAATGCGAATAAAACCTCCGAGACGCAGTCCAAGTGCCGGCGGCCCAAACGCCGCTCTAAGCCCCGTCGCTCAAAGGACGGCAACACTGGCACCGAAGAAAATAGTACTCCAGGCGATGCCGAAAACAATGAAGACCTTGTCAGGGCCACATTCGAACAGGAACATGACAGCAGGCAAGACAACACTGATGAACAGGCCGTAGAAGATGACTCGGAGGATGATAGTTACCGTCCACCCTCCGAGGAGGAGATAAGCCTCTGCAACGAAGACTTCATCGTGCCTGAGGATCCTCTGGAGCAGGAGCGCTTTAAGCTTCAGCTCATAGCCACTGCAAGGAGCCTGAAAAAGAAACAGCAGCAGCTTCAAGCTGAACAAGATCTGCTCGTCGACAGGTGGACCGATGTCCTGACAGCCAAAGAATACGGCCTCAAGCGCCCAGCCAAGAGCTATCCGAAATGCAGACTGCTACCTCAATTCGATGAGGAGGCACCGGAGCACATATCTCCCTCGCGTAATACGGAACGACCACCACGTGGTCGAGACAGGGCGGCCGAACGGCCACCCCGTGGCCGGGATAAAGTGACAACTCAGGCCAAACAGCAGCCGGCCCCACCGCCCCAAAAAAATAGAGATGGAAGAGTTTGGGGTCACATATACGACCTCCGGCAAACTCTGGACAGTAGAGCATGACATACAAGATCGATCTACGGATCGTGAGGACGTGCCTCGAGGCACGACGACGGCTACCTATTCGGACATGACAAACCTAACTACGCCCGGGCCGAATGCCGCAGGCGGACTCCATCAGAGCTACGCCGCGATGTGGCCCGATACAGAGGTGCCGCACACCCTCTCTGCTTCACAGATGAAGTACTGGATCATGAATTCCCTGAGGGGTTCAAGCCCGTCAATATCGAATCATACGACGGCACAACCTATCCTGCAGTATGGATCGAGGATTTCATTCTCCACATTCACATGGCCCGAGGAGATGACCTCCACGCCATCAAATACCTCCGATTAAAGCTCAATGGACCAGCTCGGCACTGGCTAAATAGCCTGGATGAGAATTCCATCAGCAGCTGGGAGGACTTGGAAGAGGCTTTCCTCGACAACTTCCAAGGAACTTATGTCCGGCCACCATATGCCGATGACCTAAGCCACATAGTTCAACAACCTGGAGAATCAGCCAAAAAATACTGGACTAGGTTCCTAACCAAAAAGAACTAGATCGTTGACTGTCCGGATGCCGAGGCCCTAGCAGCCTTCAAACACAGCATCCGTACGAATGGCTAGCACGCCATCTCGGCCAAGAAAAGATGAAGTCAATGGAAGCCCTTACGGCACTCATGACCCGCTTCTGCGCGGTTGAGGACAGCTGGCTGGCTCGTAGCAAAAACACAGCCAGTGAGGCAGGCCCCACCGAGGCCAAGAACAGCACCGTCAAGCTCCGACGCAATAGACACAAATGCCGAAGCAATGGCGACAACACCGATGACACCACAGTCAACGCCGGATTCAGTGGCTCCAAGTCCGGCCAACGGAAGAAGCCCTACAAAAGAAACAACAAAGGACCTTCCAGCTTGGACCGCATACTCGACCATCCGTGCCAAATTCACGGCACCCAGGATAAGCAAGCCAATCATACCAAAGGGATTGTTGGGTCTTCAAGCAGGCTGGCAAGTTAAATGCCGAAAACAAAGAAAAGGGATCACAAAGTGAGGATGAGGATGAAGAGCCCCGTCAGCCGAACACCGGGGCGAAGAAACCCCCAAGTCAAAATGGTGAACATGATATACGCCATGCGCATCCACAGAAAGGAGCGCAAATGAGCACTCAAGGACGTCTACGCGGTAGAGCCAGTCGCCCCAAAGTTCAATCCATGGTCGTCATTTCCGATCACCTTCAATCGTCGAGATCATCCGACTAGTATCCACCATGGCAGTTCGGCCACACTGGTCCTTGACCCAATCATCGACGGATTCCACCTAACACGAGTCCTGATGGATGGTGGAAGCAGCCTCAACCTGCTGTACCAGGATACAGTATGGAAGATGGGCATTAATCCCTCACGAATCAAACCAACAAAGACTACCTTTCAAGGAGTTATACCAGGCGTAGAGGCCCGCTATCGGTGTCAAAACCGGCGGATCTCGGGTAGGGGGTCCCGAACTGTGCGTCTAGGCGGATGGTAACAGGAGACAAGGGACACGATGTTTTTACCCAGGTTCGGGCCCTCTCGACGGAGGTAAAACCCTACTCCTGCTTGATTAATATTGATGATATGGGTAGTACAAGAGTTGATCTACCACGAGATCAGAGAGGCTAAACCCTAGAATCTAGCCTATGGTATGATTGTTGTTGTTATGTCCTACTGACTAAACCCTCCGGTTTATATAGACACCGGAGGGGGCTAGGGTTACACAGAGTCGGTTACAAGGAAGGAGATCTACATATCCGTATTGCCAAGCTTGCCTTCCACGCCAAGGAGAGTCCCATCCAGACACGGGACAAAGTCTTCAATATTGTATCATCCTAGTCCAACAGTCTGGCCAAAGGTTATAGTCCGGCCGTCCGGATACCCCCTAATCTAGGACTCCCTCAGTAGCCCCCGAACCAGGCTTCAATGACGATGAGTCCGGCGCGCGGATTGTCTTCGGCATTGCAAGGCGGGTTCTTCTCCAAATTCCGAATACCTGTTAAATAGTGTCTGGCTTCTTGTAAATGCTGCGCTCCTTGGCTTCAATGCCCAATAATGGCCACCTTCCATGTGTCAAGAGAATGTGAGGAGCCAGGGTGTTTTTACGTTTACCCCCCTAGCTATGCAAATGAGCTGTCTATTAAAGAGACGAGGATTCAGATCCAAACCACACCATCCTCCCTTAGCGAGCATTCATCGGAGCGCGCCCCAAAAAATCCATTCCAACATGGCCGGTCGGCGCAGCTCCTCCTATTGTTCCCCCATCCCCAAACCCGGAGATTGGGAGAGGTGTTCCGTCCCGCACAACCAATTAGTGAAGCTTCAAACCCAGGGATTTCCCCCCCAGCGTATATGGTCCCAGTTCGAGCCGGGCTCGCCACCTATAATGGCGGGGAGCAAGCGGAGAGCCTTCCCAACCCCTCTAAGGGAGAGCGGGTGTGCCTTGTCCCTTATTTGATAAGGGGACTCGGATTTCCAATCCATCCGTTTCTCCGAGGGCTCCTGGAGTTCTACGGCCTCCAGTTGCATAACCTTACCCCTGCCTCCATACTTCATATCGCTGGCTACGTAGCCCTTTGCGAGCTGTTTTTGGGCTGCGAGGCTCATTTCGCACTGTGGAAGAAGTTGTTCTGCCTTGTTCCCCATTCTCAGAGGGGGTCAATATATCAGGTGGGCGGAGCCGAAGTATGGTGTGTCGCCGGGACAGGATACCTATCCGGAACCCCGAAGAAGGCGTCTGAAGACTGGCCTTCAGAGTGGTTTTATATAGAAGACGTCCCTCTTCTGGATCCTATTCGGATTGGCCTTCCCGAGTTTGATAATGCTCCTTCGAAGAAGCGCCTGAGCTGGCGCCCATGGAGCCCCCAGGAGGAAGATGACAGAGACGTTCTTTACCTGATGAGCCGAATAAAGGTATTGGCTCAATCAGGACTGACCATGATCGAAGTCATGGCAATATGCATTATGCGGGGGGTGCAACCGCTTCAATATCGAGGCCACCCCATGTGGGATTTCAACGGGGAGGATGACGCCACCCGTTGTGGCCGCAAGGGGCTGGAATCGACCGCTGCTCTAGCAAAAATCTTGTCCGATTTGTACAAGGGAGAAGAGGAGGAATTCCTCCACGTCAATCCACAGGGTGGATTTTCTATGTACAATCCTCCGAGCTGGGTAAGTCAACACTTTTTACCCATCCGTTCCATATTCCCACAGTTAAATATTTTACCTTGCGAATTCAACGCAGGAGCTGCGTAAGGCTGTAAGGGAGATCAACAACCCACCTCCACAACCAGAGGATCCTGAGCGGTCCCTCGACCCGACCTTCAAAGAGGATCCGAACATATCCGTGGAGCTGATTGATAGGGTGTTTTACCAATTAAGCAGCGATGATGCCTTGGTGGCCATTACGGCCGATTACCCTGGGCTGCTCCCAGCTTCGCAGGTGACTGAGACCAAAGTCCCAACATTTTGAAAAGGATTCGTCCTTGCGCACTTTGCTTACCGTATACAAACGGTGTTTCACATGGAAGGCCCTTGGGACGCCATGCCGAGCCCGCGGCGACTAGCCAACAAGGGGCTCCGAGGCCGGGCAGGCTAAAAAGGAACGCGGCCCGGACTGAAACGCCGGCGCAGAGGTATGATGTGCCACCTCACTCCATGGTATCGTCTTTAAAGACATATAACGCCCGTGCTTTCTAGGAAGATGAACGCTCGCCGGACTATATCCGGAGAGGTTGCCAATCACGCCACAACCAGTCGGGCTCCAAGGCCGGACACGGAAGCGGAAGCGAATACGAGGCGCACGCCGATGCTCCTCCGACAGAGGATGCGGACAAAATATCCGCCAAAAATTCCGAGGTGGAGAGTGCCATGAACCACAGGCGTCGCCGAGCCGTTCTCCGTGACGCTTGTTTCTCCCAAGAGGCATTTGATGCCTTCAACTCGGGATACGCGTACCTCCGTGCTGCTCAAAATGGTCTAGCCAGAGCCACGAACCAGTATGTAAAGGATATACGGGTGAGAAAATTTGATGATTATACATAACAGTAGCCCCTGAGACTTGAAACAGTTAGAATAACTTATTTAAGGATCATTTGTTATGCAGGTTCTTACAGAAAAGAATACCCAATTGTCCCATGAGCTTGAAGAGTGCAAAGCCCAACTTCAGGCCGCACTGGCCGCACCAGAGGAGTCCAAGAAGACCCCCTCTAGTAATACCTATTTCAAATGATAGATACCGTATAGAGTGCGGCATGTGTGCAAATCTGACAACAAATTTTGCAGATGACGCCGGAGGAAATCCGGATGAGCAACATCTCCTACGCCGGCTAAAGGCTGGCGAGAGCGTGCTTACGAGAGTTAGGCAGGAGAAAAACAATCTCCAGGATGCCAACACCCAGCTGAGCGTGGAACTAAGGGATGTTCGTGCCCAACTGTCGGACTCCGTGAAGGAGAATCAGCGGCTTTGACGCGGCATTTTTAGTAAGTGCTTGAACGAACTTTTAAGAAGAGTTCGGCGAAGGAGCCGACTAACAGAGTTATGTCTGTAGGTATGCTAACGGGTCGTCCCGCGGATGAAATGCCCGGGTCTGTGGGTGATCTTCTACCCGAGCTCTCACAACTGCACGAACGAGCTCGACAGGTGATGCAAGGCATTGGCCAGGCCTTATGGCCATCCATCTCCTCGCTCAAGGCCTTGGAGAGCTTGTGGAGAAGCTTATGGGCGCGCGGCGCTCCGATTATGGAAGATATCGCCTGCCATCAAGGTGCCAGGAAGCTCGGGCCATGGTGAAGACGCTGTATACCAAGATTGACCCAAACCACATGGCCGAGGTCGAACTCGTGGGGCCCGGCGGGAAAGAGATCCCGTTAGCTTAGTGTATGGGCAAGTAGAATTGGCCTCAAAGTATTCCCAACAGGATTGTAGACTAGACAGCCTGTTGAATGGTATAGAAGAGGAATTTAGCCAGTCAAATTGACTATGTAATTAAAGGGACATGTATAATGCCTTCTAGTCGGATTGTAGATCATTTGTCATGGCGGACCTTTTCGCTTCAACCTCGGGACCCGATAGTCCGGAGTGTATCCGAATACCCTCTTGGTTATGTAAGAACCGGGGCATGCTTGGAAACCAGGCGTAGGGGTCATTAGTGCTTGAACAGACAAGTGCCCAACTAGTTATGTTATATTACATGGTTAGTAAGAAACATCTTCCATGAAGAATAGTTTCGTTAGGGGTTCCTTTCCCTGGGTATGCATGCCCTAAAGTGCATGTCCAAACTGTGAAAAGAGTCGCAGAGAAAAAACATCTGGGGGCACATATGGAAAATAAATAAGTGAAAAATCATCTTTTGTTCACCGGCCGAATATTCCCTTAAGAACGCTAGCTTTCGGCTTCACCCAGTCTGAGGTACACAGCCGGCTGACCCGGCAGTAACAATCGCAGAGGTGCTCCCCTTATGCCCTAGCCGAATTAACGGGAACGTAGGGCATAAATACAAGAGCCAGGCAACCTAGCTTGGCCAAAACTTAAGTCATATCAATGCATATAATGGCGAAGAAAAGGTACATGCGCAAGGATGACACATGTGCTGGGCATGAAGCCCGGATAAATAAGTAAGCTTATGTGAAAGAAGCCCCCAGGTATAATGAGCGCGGCTAGCGCATCAATGGTGTGCAGGCAAGGCGCAAGTTAGCCTTTGAATGCGTCGGGAAAAATAAAATAAGAAGGAGAGAAATAAAGGACAGATAATGTATATAAAAAATGGACAGAGGAAGGAGACGAACACAGAGTCCGGCGCTAGGCGTAGAATCTCCGGAGCTTGGCTGCGTTCCATGGGTTCGGCTCAAGCCGATTATCCGACGCATCCCGCAGACGGTACGCTCCACCGGTCAGAACTTGGTCAATGATGAAGGGACCCTCCCATTTGGGCTCGAGCTTGGTCTTTTTCTTCTCCGGCAGGCGTAGAACTAGTTCGCCAATGTTATAAGTTTTGGCCCGTACTTCTCTGCTTTGGTATCTTCGAGCCTGTTGCTGATAGAATGCGGAACGGGCTTTTGCCACTTCGCGCTCCTCCTCTAGGGTGTCCAAATTATCCTGCCGATCAAGCTCGGCGTCTCTTTATTCGTACATGCGCACTCGAGGTGAGTCATGAATTATGTCGCAGGGCAGAACCGCCTCTGCGCCGTACACCATAAAAAAGGGTGTGTATCCGGTAGTACGATTCGGCGTGGTCCGCAGCCCACAGAGTACAGAGTCGAGCTCCTCTACCCAATGCGTGTTAGATTCCTTTAGGGACCGCACTAATCTGGGTTTGATGCCGCTCATGATAAGACCATCTGCTCGCTCGACTTGACCGTTAGTTTGTGGGTGATAGACGGAAGCATAATCGAGCTTAATGCCCATGTTTTTGCACCAGAGTTTTACCTCGTCAGCAGTGAAGTTCGTGCCGTTATCAGTGATGATGCTGTGGGGGACTCCATAACGGTGTACAACCCCGGATATGAAGTCTATCACCGGTCCGGATTCGGCCGTTTTAACAGGTTTGGCTTCTATCCATTTGGTGAATTTATCCACCATGACCAGCAAGTATTTTTTTCTTGTGGGTTCCTCCTTTAAGGGGTCCAACCATGTCAATCCCCCAGACCGCAAAGGGCCAGGTAATGGGGATTGTGTGGAGGGCGGTGGGTGGCATATGGATTTGATTTGCAAAGAGCTGACAACCAACGCAGCGTTGGACCAGGTCCTGTGCATCTGTCCAGGCCGTAGGCCAGTAAAAACCTGTACGGAAGGCCTTGCTTACAAGGGCCCGGGCTGCGGCGTGGTGGCCGCAGAGTCCGGCATGAATTTCTGCCAGAAGCTTCCGCCCTTCCTCTTCGGGGATGCACCTTTGAAGGACTCCGGTGGTGCTTTTCTTATAAAGCTCTCCCTCATGGACCCTGTAGGCTTTAGATCGCCGCACTATGCAGCGTGACTCGTTTTGGTCCTCGGGGAGTTCCTGCCTAGTTAAGTAGGCCAGGAATGGTTCTGTCCATGGGGCGATGACGGCCATTATAACGTGGGATGAACATGTTATTCGGTGGCAGAGCCTCCGATTATGTCAGAGTGTTCGATATCGGGCATTGCGGTTGGGTCCGGGCTATTGTTACCGGTGTCCCCTTCCCATACCATGGATGGCTTGAACAACCTCTCCAAAAAGATGTTAGGGGGGACCGCATCGCGTTTTGCGCCGATGCGTGCGAGGACATCTGCCTCCTGATTGTTTTCCCAGGCTACATGGTGAAATTTGAGCCCCTCGAACCGAGTTGACATTTTTAGGACGGCGTTGCGGTAGGCCGCCATTTTCGGATCCTTGGCATCAAAGTCTCCATTTATTTGGGATATTGCGAGGTTCGAATCCCCGCACACCTCCAGGCGTTGGATGCCCATGGATACTGCCATCCGAAGACCATGTAAAAGGGCCTCGTATTCGGCTGCGTTGTTGGAGTCTGTATACATTATCTAGAGTACGTACTGAATTGTATCTCCGGTTGGGGACGTCAGAACGACGCCAGCCCCCAGACCAGCCAGCATTTTGGAGCCGTCGAAGTGCATGATCCAGTTGGAATATGCGCCGTACTCTTTAGGGAGTTCGGCTTCCGTCCGTTCGACGACAAAATCGGCCAATACTTGCGACTTAATGGCTCACCGTGGTTTGTATGTTATGTCGAACGGGAGGAGTTCAATGGCCCATTTGGCAATCCGGCCCATGGCGTCGCGGTTGTTTATAATATCGTTAAGTGGCACTTCCGAGGCTACTGTTATTGAACACTCTTGAAAGTAGTGTCGCAGCTTCCGGGATGCCATGAATACTGTGTATGCTATCTTTTGATAATGCGGGTACCGTGACTTGCATGGAGTAAGGACAGTGGATACATAATAGACCGGCTTTTGAAGGGGGAATTTATGTCCGTCCGTTTCTCGTTCGACGACGAGCACTGCGCTTACAACTTGATGAGTTGCCGCAATGTATAACAGCATAGGTTCGCCAATGTTTGGCGCTGCCATGATTGGGTTGGTTGCTAGTATGGCTTTTATTTCTTCCAATCCGGCTGTGGCGGCATCCGTCCTCTCGAAGTGTTCGATGCGCCGTAGGAGGCGATAAAGGGGTAATGCCTTTTCTCCCACGCGGGAGATAAAGCGGCTTAGAGCCGCCATACATCCGGTTAATTTCTGGATTTGTTTGAGGTCCGTTGGGATATCCAACTATGACAGAGCTCGGATCTTGGCCGGATTTGCTTCAGTTCCTCTGCCGGATACAATGAAGCCCAGGAGCTTTCCGGCTGGCACAGCGAAAACGCATTTTTCCGGGTTGAGCTTGATGTCATATGTTCGGAGGTTGTCGAATGTGAGCCTCAAGTCGTCTATTAGAGAGTCAACGTGTTTGGTTTTGACGACCACATCATCTACGTATGCCTCCACTGTTTTTCCGATCTGGTTCGCCAGACATGTCTGAATCATGCGCTGATATGTTGCACCGGCGTTTTGAGCCCAAAGGGCATTGTGTTGAAGCAGAAGGGGCCGTATGGTGTGATGAATGCTGTTGCGGCTTGGTCGGGCTCCGCCATCTTAATTTGGTGATAGCCGGAGTATGCGTCGAGGAAACACAATGAGTCGTGTCCTGCGGTAGCATCGATAATTTGATCAATGTGGGGGAGGGGGAAGGGATCCTTTGGGCAAGCCTTGTTGAGGTCCTTGAAATCGACGCCAGGCGCCAGGATTTATCCTTCTTTGGTACCATCACCCGGTTTTCTAGCCAGTCCGGGTGTTTTATTTCTCTAATGAATCTGGCCTCCAATAACTTGGCTAGTTCCTCTCCCATGGCTTGTCTCTTAGGTTCAGAGAACGCCAAGAGCCTGCTTGATGTGCTTGAACCCTTTAGAATATTGAGGCTGTGCTCGCCAGCTCAGTGGGATTCCCGCATGTCCGAATGATGCCAGGAAAAATGTCCCAGTTCTCACGCAGGAACTCTCGTAGTGCGGCGTCTACGGCGGGGTTTAATTGTGCCCCGATGGAGGCTGTTTTTGTAGGGTCCGTTGGATGGACTTGGAATTTGATTATTTCATCCGCTGGTTTAAAGGAGGTGGACTTGGATCTCTTATCGAGTATCACATCGTCCCTGTTCACCGTGGAGCGCAGCGCAGTCAGTTCCTCGGCCACTAGGGCTTCGGATAATGCCTCGAGGGCCAGTGCGGCTGTCTTGTTTTCGGCGTGGAGTGCTGTGTCCGGATCACTAGCAAGAGTGATGATTCCGTTGGGCCCGGGCATTTTGAGCTTCATGTACCCGTAATGGGGTATGGCTTGGAAGATCGTGAACGCCTCCCGCCCTAAAAGGGCGTGGTATCCACTACTGAACGGAGCCACTTGGAACGTAATCTCTTCGGACCTATAATTCTCCGGCGTGCCGAACACCACATCTAGTGTGATTTTGCCTGTACAGCACGCTTCCTGACTGGGGATTAGTCCTCTAAAGGTTGTGCTGCTTCGCTCGATGCGGTTCCAGTCTATTTCCATTTTTTGAAGGGTTTCCTCATAGATGAGGTTTAATCCGCTGCCGCCGTCCATGAGCACCTTGTTGAGTCGAAAGTCGTCCACAATTGGACTGAGGACCAATGCAACTGGTGCTCGGGCTGTTCGAATTTAGGTTCGCACGGCATTGAAAGTAATAGCCGTGTCACTCCATGGATTTATTGTTGCCACGTGGTAGATTTCGGCAAGGCTGCGGAGTGTTCGCTTTCGCCTGTTATTTGATGCGAAGGTCTCAAAGACTGTTAATACGGTATTGTTATCCCTGGGATGGTGCTCTGTGGCTTCTGGAATGAGAAGATCCTCGCCACTTTTGGCTACCTGCCGGAGTATCCAACATGCTCTAAGGCTATGTGTTGGTATGGCGCCCTCTGTACTAAGAATTTTGCAGGGTCCATTGAGCCATCCCTCCAGTACGGTTCCATGCCCTATAGAGGGTTTTTGCTTTTTTGTAGTTAACCCGGGTGTCTTGTGATGATGCACCCTTTTATTTCGGACTGGGTTCGTATTTAGGGCCGGATTGTCCCAAAATTTTATTTCGGTTTTCCAAGCACTTTCCATCACACAGTACTTTCGTACTATGGATGCCAAGTCGGAAAAGCGTGTAATTTCACGGCGACTTATGGCGTTAAGGATTCCCTTGTCCGTGCAATTACTCCAGAAGAATGAGATTGCGTCTTCATCGCGGCAGTCCTTAACCTTGTTCATTACAAGGAAGAATCTGGCCCAATAATGATGCACTGTTTCCTGGGGCTCTTGCCTGATGTGGGAAAGATCGCTTATGCTTGGGTGGGTGGGTGGAATTGAATCCAAAACCTCACCCAATCTGGGACCAGGGGCCAAGGAGTTTCCAATCTTGGAAGTTCGGGTTATGGGATGTTGCCCTATAAGTCTGGCCCGCTGCCTGACTCTAGGTTCAAGGCTTGGGTGGTGTCCTCCCGTAAACGGGTATCCGGCTCGGAGGGCTCAGGAATCCGGACATAGCTAGTCCTCAAGATAGAGGAAAGGTCGCCGCATTGTTCCTCCACCACTGCAACGTGATGGGTGACCGGGGGAGAGTTAATCTCTCTCTGATCGGGTTTAAGCCCAATCTGATCATAGTCCGTAGTGACTCCCAGGGCGGCGATGCGATCCAAGAGCTCGTTTAGGGAAGAGAGCTCCATTGGATCCAACTGCTCGACGAGTTCCGAGTTGACGTGGAGACTGTTTTCGATGACCCGAGAAGTCATCGTTGGCGCAGCAGCCGAACAGGCGGTCATGATGAAACCACCTAGCCAGAGAGTTTGGCGGACAGCCAAAGCTCCCTCAACGGTACTGCCGTCTTTAAAGACGAGACGAGTTCCTTATGGCGACGGCACAGTGGAATTCTCATTGAAAGCACCAATGTCAGTGTCAAAACCGGCGGATCTCGGGTAGGGGGTCCCGAACTGTGCGTCTAGGCGGATGGTAACAGGAGACAAGGGACACGATGTTTTTACCCAGGTTCGGGCCCTCTCGACGGAGGTAAAACCCTACTCCTGCTTGATTAATATTGATGATATGGGTAGTACAAGAGTTGATCTACCACGAGACCAGAGAGGCTAAACCCTAGAAGCTAGCCTATGGTATGATTGTTGTTGTTATGTCCTACGGACTAAACCCTCCGATTTATATAGACACCGGAGGGGGCTAGGGTTACACAGAGTCGGTTACAAGGAAGGAGATCTACATATTTGTATTGCCAAGCTTGCCTTCCATGCCAAGGAGAGTCCCATCCGGACACGGGACGAAGTCTTCAATCTTGTATCTTCATAGTCCAAAAGTCCGGCCAAAGGTTATAGTCCGGCCGTCCGGATACTCCCTAATCCAGGACTCTCTCACCCGCTGTACGGGTTCAATCACGCTGGAGGTGGTCTTCGGTTCTCCGGACAACTTCCAAAGCGAAGAGTTAATCTTCGATATCGTCCCCTTCCGCAGCGGCTACCACGCACTGCTCGGACGAACCGCGTTTGCTAGATTTAACGCAGTGCCACACTATGCTTATCTCAAGCTCAATATGCCCGGTCCACGCGGCGTCATAATAGTCAATGCCAATACGGAACGCTCCCTCCGAACAATGGAGCAAACCGCCGCCCTAGCAGCAGAAGTACAGAGCGGCCTTCTCAAGCAGCATTATAATCCAGCTGCCGAGCCCCTGGACACCATCAAGAGGGTCCGGACTACACTGCAACAGGACAGCGCGGCTCGTCAAGAGCTTGACTAGCAATTCGGTCTCCGTCCCAGCCCCAATGAGGTAGTGGCATTCGTACCACGCGTACACAATTACGCACTCAAAATTCCATGGATATCGACGGAGGCACGAGATAACCTGAGGTCTATAGTTCGGCCAGACCGATCCCTGACACACATACTTTTACTTCTTTTTCTTGTTTCAGGCACCTTTTTCCGCGGGCCTGGTCGCAAGTCCTTTAGAAGGACTGGAATACAATGGAGGCAAGCAGCACAGGTGTGCAAGTTAACCTTTATATGTATTCATACTTATTTCTCAGGACCCGCACGCTGCGCCCTATTGATTCCGGCATGTTAAATAGCTGGATACTTCTCGCACCATCTGTACAAGATACGCCTTGACGTATCCATCCAGTTATAATAAAAATGGTTCGTGGCCCAGTTTCTGTGGTTTTCGCCTCTTACTTCATTTTATTTCGATCTGCTTATTTGCTGCATCAACATTCTTTTACATTTCATATTCGTCAGGGGCTACCTGTTGCCCCCCACAATACGGCAGCACAGTCCGAACACTTCTTATATATAAGTTTGGCACCCCGAATTTAGCATTATATGCATTGGCTCCGAATCATGTCTTTGGTCAATAGTTGGGTTACCCGGCTCCTGTGCTTGCTACCCTACGCCCGCTCTATCGGCTAGGGTAGTAAAGGAGAACAATCGCGATCGTGCCTCTGGCTTTGACCAGATGAGCACCTCAGTAGAGAAAGCCGAGAACTGACTGTCATGATATGGCGAGAGCCGTTCAGCTACTCGAGGGTTACAAATCGTTGGAGATTTTTTCCGCGTTATGCGAGAGATCGGCACTTCCCAACCAGATGCTGGCAGTACTCTGGTTTAAACCAGGGGTTGCGCCCATGCTTTATTATAAAACTCCTATGGCTAAGTGAGGGCATTCAAGACGTAAAGTCTGATTGCCTTGTTCTTTGCGCTAAACAACTCCTTCAAGGACCATGTAATTGGATCAAGATTGTTTAGATTCCATCCCGAACACCTCCGTACTATCTACGTGAGGGCAGAAGCCGATGACTGGCCAACCCTCAGTTTACACGCAACACGACCGCACAGGAGGAAACAATTCAAAGCATAATAAAATTACTTTACAAAATCCGGCTTTGTTCCCATAATACAAGGCAAAGGCAACATTAATACATTTATTCAAATACAATGTCCTGTGAACATTGCGCCGCTACAAGTCGAGACCCCTCTATGACATCCGCGAAATATCGCTCGGGTGTGCGGTGCTCCTTGCCCTCCGGTGGCCCGCTGGCAACTTCAACAGCGTTCATCTTCGCCCACCACATCTTGCAGCGAGCGAAGGCCATACGGGCGCCTTCAATACAGGCGGAGCGCTTGATGACGTCCAGCTGAGGACAGGCATCTACCATCCGCCTCACAAGTCCAAAGTAGCTGCCAGGCATAGCTTTGGTTGGCCATAGCCGGATTGTCCAATCCTTCATGGCTAATTCGGCCACCTTGTGCAGCTCCACCAGCTGTTTTAGTTGATCGGTGAAGGACACGGGAGGCTCTGACACCGCATATTGCGACCAGAAGAGCTTCTCCGTGGAACCCCCTCCTTCGGCTCGACAGAACTCCATGGCGTCTGATACACTGCGTGGTAGATTAGCAAAAGCCCTGGGGAACTCCGAACCCGGGTTAATAAAAGGTACTGCTTCTCTGCATACTTGCTTTGCATCTTAAAAGCCTTACCCGCTGTGATCTTCTTGGCCTCCTGGATCTCCTGGAGGGCGGCCTGGGCATCATTCCGAGCGGTCTCCATGCTCTGACGAGCCTTGGTGAGCTCGGCCCCTTGAGCCGATGCATCATTCTCCAAGGTCTCACATTTGTTAACCGCATCCTAGAGCTCCTGCTGGACCTCTTTGACCCGGGCCTCTAGCTTCTTACGGGCGGCTTGCTACTGGACAGCCTGCTCCTCGGCCTCGCCCAGCGCCTACCTCAGGGCCTTGACCTCGGTCGCAGCTTCTGCACGTATCACAATACCGTTGTCAATATACAGCGGTTATCCTTTCCCGAACATACAACAAGTCGTTACTCACCTTGCTGCTCATGGAGCCGAACCTTAACCTCGCCGAGCTCGTTCTCAGTCTGCACCAGCCTCCGCTTCAGTTAGGAGACCTCGGCAGCATGCGAGGTCGCGGCCAACAGGGACGCCAGCTTATCGATACATATTCAGTCGGCCTCTTATAATTAAGGATTGATCCCCTGTCCGGTTCTTCTTGTCGAACACCAGACAACGTCTCAGGGGCTACGGACTGTACGGGTTTTTTCTCTTTCTTACCTCGAAACCTATTAACAGGCTGCTGCACGCTTCATTCAGTCCACTCTTGGAAAACTGAACCTTCTCGATCACCGCACCCATAAGGACACGATGCTCGTCCACGACGGAGGCGCTTCGTAGCGCCCCCATCAGGTCATCTGTCGCTCCTGGATGGACAGGAGCCAGCGGTGGAGGCGGCGCACCCCCCTCCTTCAAAGGGGGCTGCTCGCCTGACTCCGGAGCCATATGGGTCTCTGGAATCGTACTCGGATGAGGGACAAACTGGATACGGCCCTCTTCGCCAGTCTCCATGGGGATTGGCTCCCCCATGTGCCCGGCAGTGGAGGTTCCGCCTTGTGGCACCTCCCGGACAACGTCCTGGGTTCCTCCCTTCGGAGCAGTCCTCCGGGATAGCACCTCAGTGTCGTCCCTGGCCCCGGGGGAGTAGGCAGGCGGTGGCGACATGCTCGCCATCTCCGATGGAGCCAACGAACCTCCATATGAGGATCGCTGGATAAGGTCACGGGCCAGACTGCAATAGTTTAGTTAACCATGTTAAAATAATAAAGAGAAAGGGCTGGATGTGCGCACAAATAAGCCATGTCACTTATGATGCGGCCTGGGGCTTAGTGCGGGGGCATCGTTCCGGACTACTGTCAACGTCCCATGCAGTATTGACCGCTAGGGCGCCCTTCCCCTTTTTGGGCGCTTTCGCCTCCGGATGTGTCGAGGCTGCCCTCTTCTTCTTCTTCCCCTTGGGAGGAGGGTTGTTTTCCTCCTCCTCCCCCTCTTCCTCATCATTATCCTCAGGGATAGAGGAATGGGCCTCATCGTCTTCGGACGTCGCGTCCGAAGTGCCCTTGTGACGGGGGCCGCTCTTGGCCCCCTTGGCCTTCTTCTTGGCCTTCTTCTCCGGCGCCGTATATGGCGCCAGGACCAGCATCTTCGCCAGGCGCGGGGTGACCGGTTCTTCGGGTAGCAGAGCCGGACACTGGATCCGCTTCGCCCTCTCCACCGAGTCCTGGGAGAGCAATACTAAAATCTCAGACATCATCCTCGAAACATTTAAGCTGGGAAGACGTCAAAAGTGACATACCTTGCTGGCGGGGTGAAAGGATCGAGAAGAGGTGTCTAGAGGGGGGTGATTAGACACTAAGTACCAAAAGTTGCAGTTTTTAATTTCTTTAAGTTGAAGTGGAGTTTTTGGCACAAGTTTAACAAACACAATACATATCAAGAAATCATGCAACGAGTATATGAGCAGCGGAAAGTAAAGCATGCAACTTGCAAGAATGTAAGGGGAAGGGTTTGGAGAATTCAAACACAATTGGAGACACGGATGTTTTTGTCGTGGTTCCGATAGGTGGTGCTATCGTACATCCATGTTGATGGAGACTTCAACCCACGAAGGGTAACGGTTGCGCGAGTCCACGGAGGGCTCCACCCATGAAGGGTCCACGAAGAAGCAACCTTGTCTATCCCATCATGGCCATCGCCCATGAAGGATTTGCCTCACTAGCGGTAGATCTTCACGGAGTAGGCGATCTCCTTGCCCTTACAAACTCCTTGGTTCAACTCCACAATCTTGTCGGAGGGTCCCAAGTGACACCTAGCCAATCTAGGAAACACCACTCTCCAAGAAGTAACAAATGGTGTGTTGATGATGAACTCCTTGCTCTTGTGCTTCAAATGATAGTCTCCCCAACACTCAACTCTCTCTCACAGGATATGGATTTGGTGGAAAGAAGATTTGAGTGGAAAGCAACTTGGGGAAGGCTAGAGATCAAGATTCATATGGTGGGAATGGAATATCTTGGCCTCAACACATGAGTAGGTGGTTCTCTCTCAGAAAAAGTGTATTGGAAGTGTAGGTATGTTCTGATGGCTCTCTCCACGAATGAAGAATGGGTGGAGGGGTATATATAGCCTCCACACAAAAACTAACCGTTACATACAATTTACCAATCTCGGTGAGACCGAATTGAGAAACTCGGTCGGACCGATTTAGCAAACCTAGTGACCGTTAGGATTTTCGGTGGGACTGAAATGCAACTCGATAGGACCGATATGGTTAGGGTTAGGGCATAATGTAATCTCGGTGAGACCGATTACACAAACTCGGTGGGACCGATTTTGGTAATAAGCTAACCATAGAGTTGGTCAGGCAAACTTGGTGAGACCGATTACACAAACTAGGTGGGACCGATTTTGGTAATAAGCTAACTAGAAAGTTTGCATTGTAATCTCGGTAGTACCGATTGCTCAATCTCGGTGAGACCAATTTTGGTAATGGACATACACAAAGAGATTACAATCCCATCTTGGTGAGACCGAGATCCCTATCGGTGAAACCGATTTGCCTAGGGTTTGTGGCAGTGGCTATGACATCTGAACTCGGTGGCGCCGGATAGAAAGAATCGGCGAGGCCGAGTTTGAATTTTGGTTTAGGTCATATGTGGATGTGGGAAGGTAGTTGAGGGTTTTGGAGCATATCACTAAGCACTTTGAGCAAGCAAGCCATTAAGCAACACCTCATCCCCTCTTGATAGTATTGGCTTTTCCTATAGACTCAATGTGATCTTGGATCACTAAAATAGAAAAATTAGAGTCTTGATCTTGAAGCTTGAGCTAATCCTTTGTCCTTAGCATCTTGAAGGGGTTCCACATCCTTTAGTCCATTCCACTTAATTTGTTGAACTTGTCTGAAACATACTAGGTAAAAGTATTAGTCCAACAAGAGATATGTTGTCATTAATTATCAAAATCACCCAGGGAGCACTTGTGCTTTCAATCTCCCCCTTTTTGGTAATTGATGGCAACATACATCAAAGCTTTAGATAAAGATATAGAGAATAGCAAGTAAAGCTTTGGAAAGACATGTAACAAGCATAGGCTCCCCCTACATGTATGCAATCATGTGAACATGGAATATAGAAGCATGTGAGAGTATAACCATGACAGAGTAGGCAATGTGTTACATGTATCTTGGCTATATGCATCAGGACAAAAGATATGAATATGGGAAATGTACCTTCATGCCCATGAGTCCTTCTTTCAAACAGTATGTACATCAGCAAGAATTTCTCATACACATGACTATGATGCATATATTTACCTTATGGTCTTGAGTTGGCTAGGATGGGATGAACCTGCGTAAACAAGGTTAGATAACACAGATGCACCTACTAGCTAGAGCAAACAAAAGAAACCACAAGAGTACCAAGACTGGGATGACATGTAGAGTGAGTACAGAGTACCACGATAGATATTGACATGTCCCCAAAGAGAAAGATATGCAAAGAATTTAATAATTTTATTTCCCTTGGATGTCTTGCTCCCCCTGAATCTAGCATGGGATACTGGGAGAAGATAGGGAACAGAAAATCAGAGCTCAAAGAAACAAATGAACAGAGCTAATGCAAATAAGCACATATGAACATGTCTTTCCACCAAGAAGACATGTATTCCCTCCCCTAGAGATCTCTCCCCCTAGAGATATGATTAATCTTTGGTGTGATCTCTCTCTCCCCCTTTGACATCAATTTCCAAGAAGGGTCTTTTGGAATTTGTTGTAAATAGGTTCGATCCTTGAATCACAGTACAAAGCATTAAGGTAAATGTGATGCTTGCAGAGCACAAGATTCATTGAGTGGAGCTGGATCAAGAATAAAGCAGGAATAAATGGCAAAATGTTTTTCCTGTAGTGAAATCGGTGTTACCGAGTTGTATTCTTCGGTTGCTCCAAAAATCTTCGGCTAGACTGGAGACATGAAACCGGTGGAACCAAGTTCATCACAGAGAAAAACACTTGTCACCTCAGCTCACTAGACAAATAAGATCTCACAAAGATTTGCAATGAATTGGATGCAGAAAATGCAGAACAAAAAGCAAAGAAAAGAAACTAAAAGATCTAGATGAAGTTTTTTTTTGAAAGGGGAAACAAATATGCATGAGACAAATGCAAGAACATAGAAAAGAACACAAGAGAACTTCATCTAGAGTTGGGCGGTGACAAAGTCACCTATGTTAGAGTATATTGACTTAGGAGTCAAGTGAGATCACTTGATCATAGGTCGTACTCATCGTTTAAGCTCAAATGGGGTTACCATTTTTCGTTTAAGTATCTTGATGTATTCACATCTTGTCGAGTTGCTTTGACTCATGACTTGGAGTAAAGCTACTCTAAGATGGAATACCATACCTTGGGTGGCGGTGTTGATCTTGATCATGTAGTTGAACTTGTGTGGGTTGCTCAAGGTTGATGTAGCCCATCAAGAGTTGGGAGCACCCTTTGGATTTTGAGTTCATCTACCTACATGGGTTAGTTTTCGCAAGGAAGAGCACTTGTGTATCCAACATGACAATCATGAAACTCAACATAGAATTTGTCCAAGGATATGTTTGAAAGGTTTCGTGCTTCCTTGTCATCAACCACCATTGTGTAGAGACTTGGTGATGTAGAGATTGCTCAAGATGTGAGTGAGTTGCAATCTCATAGAATTAGATTCATCCAAGTACCTACAAGGGTTAGATAACATGCAAGATGCAAATTTTCAAGACATAAGATAATCATCATAGGAGAAATACCAAGTGATTAGTCGTAAGCTCAAGTCTTGCATGTATCCAATGGAGTTCCTACTCCAAGTTTGAAGCATAAATGATGTTCAATTCACCTCTTAACCTGCAAAACACTTTCTCATCAAGTGGTTTAGTGAATATATCCGCTAATAGCTTATTGGTGAGAACATGCTTAAGGTTTATGTCACCCTTAGCAACGTGATCTCAAATGAAATGATGACGAACTTCGATATGCTTAGTTCGAGAGTGTTGCACGGGATTGTGAGCAATCTTGATAGCACTTTCATTGTCACAAAGTAATGGAACATGTTTCACATATATCCCATAATCTTTAAGAGTTTGGGTCATCCAAAGTAATTGAGCACAACATGAACCAGCAGCAATGTATTCCGCTTCGGCGGTGGATAAGGATACCGAGTTTTGTTTCTTGGAAGACCAAGACACAAGAGATCTACCAAGGAATTGACAAGTACCCTAAGTGGACTTTCCGTCAACCTTGTCACCGGCATAGTCCGAGTCGGAGTAGCCAATAAGATCAAAGGAAGCCCTCTTTGGATACCAAATGCCAAAAATTGGTGTATGTATTAAGTATCTCACTATCCTCTTCACGGCCTTAAGATGGCATTCCTTAGGAGCAGCTTGATATCGTGCACACATGCACACACTTAGCATGATATCGGGACGTGAAGCACATAGATATAATAATGAACCAATCATAGAGCGATAAACCTTTTGATCAACCGGTTCACCATCTTTGGTCAAATCAAGGTGTCCACTAGTAGGCATGGGTGTAGTCATACCTTTGCATTCTTGCATATTGAACTTCTTGAATAAGTCCTTGGTGTACTTCGTTTGAGAGACAAAAGTACCCTCCTTAGTTTGCTTGATTTGAAAACCAAGAAAGAGAGTTCACTCATCATAGACATCTCAAACTTCTCCGACATTAGCTTCCCAAACTTTTCACTAAAATGAGGGTTAGTTGATCCAAATATAATATCATCGACATAAATTTGGCATACAAATAGTTCTCCATTAACCCTTTTAGTAAAAATAGTAGAATCTATTTTTCCAATTTCAAAGCCTTTTTCAATAAGGAACTTGGTCAAGCATTTATACCATGATCTAGGAGCTTGTTTAAGACCATAAAGGGCTTTGTGAAGTTTGTAGACATGATTAGGTTTCTTAGGATTGACAAAGCTGGGAGGTTGCTTAACATAAACTTCCTCCTCAATTTCACAATTTAGAAAAGCACTTTTAATGTCCATTTGGTACAAAGTGATATCATGGTGATTAGCATAAGCAAGTAAGATGCGAATGGACTCATGTCTAGCAACGGAAGCATATGTCTCACCATAGTCCATACCTTCGACTTGTGTGTAGCCTTGGGCGACGAGACGTGCTTTGTTACGAACCACTTGTCCATCTTCATCTTGCTTGTTGCGAAACACCCATTTGGTATCGATGATGTTGTGGTTGTTGTCGGGCTTTTCGACCAATGTCCACACTTGATTTCTCTCAAAGTTGTGTAGCTCTTCATGCATAGTGTTTATCCAGTCCGGATCCTCCAATGCTTCTTCAACCTTCATAGGTTCAATGCTAGAGATGAATGAGTAATGTTCACAAAAGTTAGCCAAACGAGTTTTAGAGCGAGTGATTCTCCCGGTTTGGATATCATTGTAGATTTGCTCCACGTGATGATCTTTAGCAATTCTTGCTCGAACTCGTGAAAGCTTTTGCTTGGGTCTTGGTTGAACATCTCTTTCATCTTGTTCTTCTTCTTGGCCTTCTTCATTGTTAGCGTTGTCATTCTCTTGTTGTGGTGGAGAAGGAGGTTGTTGACGTTCGTCTTGGTGCACTTCCTCGTTTTCTTCATCTTGGTGTGTCCCACTAGTGGATGCTTCCGTATCAACTCTTGGTTCTTCTTGTCGTGAGGTAGAAGCTTCCACTTGGATGGACGAGGTACTCTCCTTCATCTCCATTGGACGAATCTTGCCAATAGACAAGTCTTGGATTACTTCTGAGGGATCTTTGTCTCTTAGATCAATTGGCAATTGCTCTACTTGCGAGCCGTTAGATTCATCAAACTTCACATCTACCGTTTCTTCAACCTTTCGGGTGAAAATGTTGTAGACACAGTATGTGTGAGAGTTTTGTTGGAAATATGCTCTAGAGGCAATAATAAATTAGTTATTATTATTATATTTCCTTGTTCATGATAATCGTTTATTATCCATGCTATAATTGTATTGATAGGAAACTCAGATACATGTGTGGGTACATAGACAACACCATGTCCCTAGTAAGCCTCTAGTTGACTAGCTCGTTGATCAATAGATGGTTACGGTTTCCTGACCATGGACCTTAGATGTCGTTGATAACGGGATCACATCATTAGGAGAATGATGTGACAGACAAGACCCAATCCTAAGCCTAACACAAAGATCGTGTACCGTATGCTAAAGCTTTTCTAATGTCAAGTATCATTTCCTTAGACCATGAGATTGTGCAACTCCCGGATACCGTAGGAATGCTTTGGGTGTGCCAAACGTCACAACATAACTGGGTGGCTATAAAGGTGCACTACGGGTATCTCCAAAAGTGTCTGTTGGGTTGGCACGAATCTAGACTGGGATTTGTCACTCCGTGTAACGGAGAGGTATCTCTGGGCCCACTCGGTAGGACATCATCATAATGTGGACAATGTGACCAAGGAGTTGATCACGGGATGATGTGTTACGGAACGAGTAAAGAGACTTGCCGGTAACGAGATTGAACAAGGTATCGGGATACCGATGATTGAATCTCGGGCAAGTACTATACCGATAGACAAAGGGAATTGTATGCGGGATTGATTGAATCCTTGACATCGTGGTTCATCCGATGAGATCATCGTGGAACACATGGGAGCCAACATGGGTATCCATATCCCGCTGTTGGTTATTGGCCGGAGAGTTGTCTCGGTCATGTCTGCATGGTTCCCGAACCCGTAGGGTCTACACACATAAGGTTCGATGATGCTAGGGTTATAGGGAATAGTTATACATGGTTAACGAATGTTTTTAGGAGTCCCGGATGATATCCCGGACATCACGAGGAGTTCCGGAATGGTCCGGAGGTAAAGATTGATATATAGGAAGTGAGGATTTGGCCACCGGAAGTGTTCCGGGCATCACCGGTAATGTACCGGGACCACCGAAAAGGGTCCGGGGGTCCACCGGGAGGGGCCACCAGCCCCAGAGGCTTGCGTGGGCCAATAGTGGGAAGGGACCAACCCCTAGGTGGGCTGAGGCGCCCCCCACCAAGGCCCAAGGCGCCTCAAGAGAAGAGGGGGGCAAACCCTAGGGCAGATGGGCCCTAAGGCCCACCACAGGTGCGCCTCCCCTCTCCCCCCTTTGGCCAACACCCTAGACGGGATCTGGGGCTGCCGCACCCCCCCCCCCTATATATAGTTGAGGTCTAGGGGCTGCCCACGACATGAGTTATTCTCTCCAAGGCGCAGCCCTACCCCTCTCCCTCCTCGTCTCTTGCAGTGCTTGGCGAAGCCCTGCTGGAGTGCCACGCTCCTCCACCACCACCACGCTGTCGTGCTGCTATTGGACGGAGTCTTCCCAAACCTCTCCCTCTCCCCTTGCTGGATCAAGGCACGGGAGACGTCACCGGGCTGCACGTGTGTTGAACGCGGAGGCACCGTTCTTCGATGCTTAGATCGGAATCAACCGCGATCTGAATCGCTATGAGTACGACTCCTTCATCCGCGTTTTTGTAACGCTTCCGCATCGCGATCTTCAAGGGTATGAAGATGCACTCCCCTCTCTCTCGTTGCTAGTATCTCCGTAGATTGATCTTGGTGATGCGTAGAAAATTTTGAATTTCTGCTACGATCCCCAACAGTGGAATCAGAGCTAGGTCTATTGCGTAGATTCTTTGCATGAGTAGAACGCAAGTAGTTGTGGGCGATGGTTTGTACAATTTGCTTACCGTTACTAGTCCTATCTTGATTCGGCGGCATTGTGGGATGAAGCGGCCCGGACCGACCTTACACGTACACTTACATGAGACAGGTTCCACCGACTGACATGCACTTGTTGCATAAGCTGGCTAGCAGGTGCCAGTCTCTCCCACTTTAGTCGGATCGGATTCGATGAAAAGGGTCCTTGTGAAGGGTAAATAGCAATTGGCATATCACCATTGTGGCTTTGCGTAGGTAAGAAACGTTCTTGCTAGAAACCCATAGCAGCCACGTAAAACATGCAACAACAATTAGAGGACGTCTAACTTGTTTTTGCAGGGTATGCTATGTGATGTGATATGGCCAAAAGAATGTGATGAATGATATATGTGATGTATGAGATTGATCATGTTCTTGTAATAGGAATCACGACTTGCATGTCGATGAGTATGACAATCGGCAGGAGCCATAGGAGTTGTCTTATTTATTGTATGACCTGCGTGTCAATGATAACGCCATGTAATTACTTTACTTTATTGCTAACCGTTAGCCATAGTAGTAGAAGTAATAGTTGGCGAGACAACTTCATGAAGACACGATGATGGAGATCATGGTGTCATGCCGGTGACGATGATGATCATGGAGCCCCGAAGATGGAGATCAAAAGGAGCAAAATGATATTGGCCATATCCTGTCACTATTTGATTGCATGTGATGTTTATCATGTTTATGCATCTTATTTGCTTAGAACAACGGTAGTAAATAAGATGATCCCTCATAATAATTTCAAGAAAGTGTTCCCCCTAACTGTGCACCATTGCGAAAGTTCATTGTTTCGAAGCACCACGTGATGATCGGGTGTGATAGATTCTAACGTTCACATACAACGGGTGTAAGCCAGATTTACACACGCGAAACACTTAGGTTGACTTGACGAGCCTAGCATGTACAGACATGGCCTCGGAACACAAGAGACCGAAAGGTCGAACATGAGTCATATAGTGGATACGATCAACATGAAGATGTTCACCTACGATGACTAGTCCGTCTTACGTGATGATCGGACACGGCCTAGTTAACTCGGATCATGTATCACTTAGATGACTAGAGGGACGTCTACCTGAGTGGGAGTTCATAAGATGAACTTAATTATCCTGAACATAGTCAAAAGGTTTTTGCAAATTATGTCGTAGCTCGCACTTTAGTTCTACTGTTTTAGATATGTTCCTAGAGAAAATTCAGTTGAAAGTTGATAGTAGCAATTATGCGGACTAGGTCCGTAAACTGAGGATTGTCCTCATTGCTTCATAGAAGGCTTATGTCCTTAATGCATCGCTCGGTGTGCTGAACCTCGAACGTCGTCTGTGGATGTTGCGAACACCTGACATACACGTTTTGATAACTACGTGATAGTTCAGTAATGTTAAACGGTTTAGAGTTGAGGCACCGAAGACGATTTCAAACGTCCACGTAACATATGAGATGTTTCGAGGGCTGAATTGGGATTTCAGGCTCGTGCCCACGTCAAGAGGTATAAAACCTCCGACGAGTTTCTTAGCCTGCAAACTAAGGGAGAAAAGCTCAATCGTTGAGCTTGTACTCAGATTGTCTGGGTACAACAATCACTTGAATCGAGTGGGAGTTGATCTTCCAGATGAGATAGTGATGTTTCTCCAAAGTCATCGCCACCAAGCTACTAGAGCTTCGTGATGAACTATAACATATCAGGGATAGATATGATGATCCTTGAAATATTCGCGATGTTTGACACCGCGAAAGTAGAAATCAAGAAGGAGCATCAATCGTTGATGGTTAGTGAAACCACTAGTTTCAAGAAGGGCAAGGGCAAGAAGGGATAGTTCATGAAACGGCAAATGAGTTGCTGCTCTAGTGAAGAAACCCAATATTTGAACCCACCCGAGACTAAGTGCTTCTGTAATGAGGGGAACAGTCATTGAAGCAGAACTACCCTAGATACTTGGTAGATGAGAAGGCTGGCAAGGTCGATAGAAGTATATTGGATATACATTATATTAATGTGTACTTTAATAGTACTCCCAAGAGCACCGTGGTATTAGATACCGTTCGGTTGCTAAGTGTTAGTAACTCAAATAAAAGCTATGGAACAAATGGAGACTAGCTAAAGGTGAGATGACGATATGTGTTGAAGTGTTTCCAAGCTTGATGTGATCAAGCATCGCATACTCCCTATACCATCGAGATTGGTGTTAGACCTAAATAATTGTTATTTGGTGTTTATGCTGAGCATAGACATGATTGGATTATGTCTATCGAATACGGTCATTCATTTAAGGAGAATAATAGTTACTCTATTTATTTGAATAATACCTTCAATGGTCTTACACCTAAAATGAATGGTTTATTGAATCTCGATCGTAGTGATACACTTGTTCATGCCAAAAGATATAAGATAGTGATGATAGTACCACATACTTGTGGAACTGCCATTTGAGTCATATTGGTATATACGCATGAAGAAACTCCATGCAGATGGACCATTTGGACTCACTTGATTTTGAATCACTTGAGACATGCAAATCATACCACATGGGCAAGATGACTGAAAGCCTCGTTCTCAGTAAAATGGAACAAGAAAGCAACTTGTTGGAAGTAATACATTTTGATGTGTGCAGTCCAATGAGTGCTGGGGCACGCAGTGGATATCATTATGTTCTTACTTCACAGATGATTTGAGTAGATACTGAGTATATTTACTTGATGAAACAGAAGTTTGAATTATTGAATGGTTCAAGTAATTTCAGTGTGAAGTTGAAGATCGTCGTGACAAGAGGATAAAATGTCTATGATATGATCATAGAGATGAATATCTGAGTTGCGAGTTTGGTACACAATTGAGACATTGTGGAAATTGTTTCACAACTAACACCGCCTGGAACACCATAGTGTGATGGTGTGTCCTAACATCATAGATGCACCCCATTGGATATGGGGCGTACCATGATGTCTCTTATTGAATTACCACTATCGTTCATGGGTTAGGCATTAGAGACAACCACATTCACTTTAAATAGGGAACCACGTAATTCCGTTGAGATGACACCATATGAACTATGGTTTAGAGAAACCTAAGCTGTCGTTTGGGGCTGCGATGCTTATGTGAAAAACTTTTAGGCTGATAAGCTCGAACCCAAAGCGGATAAATGCATCTTCATAGGACACCCAAAACAGTTGGCCATACCTCCTGTCTCAGTTCCGGAAGCAAAAGGGATTGTTTCTAGAATCAGGTCCTTTCTCGAGGAAAAGTTTCTCTTGAAAGAATGAGTGGGAGGATGGTGGAGACTTGATGAGGTTATTGAACCATCACTTCAACTAGTGTGTAGCAGGGCACAGGAAGTTGTTCCTATGGCGCCTACACCAATTGAAGTGGAAGCTAATGATAGTGATCATGAAACTTCAGATCAAGTCACTACCAAACCTCGTAGGTCAACAAGGATATGTAGTACTCCTGAGTGGTACAATAATCCTGTCTTAAATATCATGTTGTTAGACAACAATGAACCTACGAGCTATGGAGAAGCGATGGTGGGCCCGTATTCCGACGAATGGTTAGAAGCCATGAAAACCGAGATAGGATCCATGTATCAGAACAAAGCATGGACTTTGGTGGACTTGCCCGATGATCGACAAGCCATTGAGATAAATGGATCTTTAAGAAGAAGACGGACGTGGACGGTAATGTTACCGTCTATGAAGCTCGACTTGTGGCGAAGAGTTTTTCACAAGTTCAAGGAGTTGACTACGATGAGATTTTCTCATCCGTAGCGATGCTTAAGTCCGTCGGAATCATGTTAGCATTAGCTAGATTTATGAAATCTGGCAGATAGGATGTCAAAACACTGTTTCCTCGACGACTTTCTTGAGGAAAGGTTGTATGTGATACAATCAGAAAGGTTTTGTTGATTAAGGATGCTAAAAGGTATGCTAGCTCCGGCGATCCTTTCATGGACTAGAGCAAGCATCTCGGAGTCAGAATATATGATTTGATGGAGTGATCAAAGCTTTTAGGTTTATACAATGTTTGCTAGAAACTTGTATTTACAAAGAAGTGAGTGGGAGCAGTATATGTTGTTGACATATTGTTGATCGGAAATGATGTAGAATTTCTGGAAAGCATAAAGGGTTGTTTGAAAGGAGTTTTTCAAAGGAAGACCTGGATAAAGCTGCTTACATATTGGGCATCAAGATCTATAGAGATAGATCAAGACGCTGATGATACTTTCAAAGAACACACACCTTTGACATGATTCTCAAGGAGTTCAAAATAGATCACCAAAGAAGGAGTTCTTACCGAGTTGTAAGGTGTGAAGTTGAGTAAGACTCAAAGCTTGACCACGATGTAAGAAAGAGGAAGGACGAAGGTCGTCCCCTATGCTTTTGTCATAGGCTCCATATGGTATGCCATGATGAGTACCGCACCTGATGTGTGCCTCGCCACATGTCTGACAAGAGGGTACAAAGGTGATCCAGGAGTGGATCACTAGATAGCGGTCAAAATTATCCTTAGAGGAATAAGGAAATGTTTCTCGGTTATGGAGGTGATAAAGAGTTCGACGTAAAGAGTTACGTCGATGCAAGCTTAACACCTATCCGGATAGCTCTGAGTAGAGATACCGGATACGTATAATGGAGCAACAATTTGGAATATCTCCAAGTGGAACGTGGTAGCAGCATTTACAATATGACCTAGAGATTTGCGAAGTACATACGGATCTGAATGTTGCAGACCTGTTGACTAAAACCTCTCTCACAAGCAAAACATGATCAAACCCCAGAACTCATTGAGTCTTAATCACATGATGATGTGAACTATTTTATTGACACTAGTAAACTCTTTGGATGTTGGTCACATAGCGATGTGACCTCTGAGTGTTAATCACATGGCGATGTGAACTAGATTATTGACTCTAGTGCCAGTGGGAGACTGTTGGAAATATGCTCTAGAGGTAATAATAAATTAGTTATTATTATTATATTTCCTTGTTCATGATAATCATTTATTATCCATGCTATAATTGTATTGATAGGAAACTCAGATACATGTGTGGGTACATGAACATCACCATGTCCCTAGTAAGCCTCTAGTTGACTAGCCCGTTGATCACTAGATGGTTACAGTTTCCTGACCATGGACATTAGATGTCGTTGATAACGGGATCACATCATTAGGAGAATTGTGTGATGGACAAGACCCAATCCTAAGCCTAGCACAAAGATCATGTAGTTCGTATGCTAAAGCTTTTCTAATGTCAAGTATCATTTCTTTAGACCATGAGATTGTGCAACTCTCGGATACCGTAGGAATGCTTTGGGTGTGCCAAACGTCACAACGTAACTAGGTGGCTATAAAGGTGCACTACGGGTATCTCCGAAAGTGTCTGTTGGGTTGGCACGAATCGAGACTGGGATTTGT
Organism: Aegilops longissima; assembly: GCA_021605205.1. Lineage (NCBI taxonomy): Eukaryota > Viridiplantae > Streptophyta > Magnoliopsida > Poales > Poaceae > Aegilops > Aegilops longissima. Next base: position 473,253,562 of record CM038678.1, read on the forward strand.
CACTCCGTGTAACGGAGAGGTATCTCTGGGCCCACTCGGTAGGACATCATCATAATGTGCACAATGTGACCAAGGATTTGATCACGGGATGATGTGTTACGGAACGAGTAAAGAGACTTGCCGGTAACGAGATTGAACAAGGTATCGGGATACCGACGATCGAATCTCGGGCAAGTACTATACCGATAGACAAAGGGAATTGTATACGAGATTGATTGAATCCTTGACATCGTGGTTCATCCGATGAGATCATCGTGGAACATGTGGGAGCCAACATGGGTATCCAGATCCTACTATTGGTTATTGGCCGGAGAGTTGTCTTGGTCATGTCTGCATGGTTCCCGAACCCGTAGGGTCTACACACTTAAGGTTCGATGACGCTAGGGTTATAGGGAATAGTTATACGTGGTTACCGAATGTTGTTCGGAGTCCCGGATGAGATCCCGGACATCACGAGGAGTTCCGGAATGGTCCAGAGGTAAAGATTGATATATAGGAAGTGAGGATTTGGCCACCGGAAGTGTTCCGGGCATCACCGGTAATGTACCGGGACCACCGGAAAGGGTACGGGGGTCCACCGGGAGGGGCCACCAGCCCCAGAGGCTTGTGTGGGCCAATAGTGGGAAGGCACCAGCCCCTAGGTGGGCTGAGGCGCCCCCCACCAAGGCCCAAGGCGCCTCAAGAGAAGAGGGGGGCAAACCCTAGGGCAGATGGGCCCTAAGGCCCACCCCAGGTGCGCCTCCCCTCTCCCCCCCTTTGGCCGCCACCCTAGATGGGATCTGGGGCTGCCGCACCCCTTGGGGTGGGAACCCTAGAGGGGGCACAACCCGCTCCCCTCCCCCTATATATAGTTGAGGTCTAGGGCTGCCCACGACATGAGTTATTCTCTCCAAGGCGCAGCCCTACCCCTCTCCCTCCTCGTCTCTCGCAGTGCTTGGCGAAGCCCTGCTGGAGTGCCACACTCCTCCACCACCACCACGCCGTCGTGCTGCTGCTGGACGGAGTCTTCCCCAACCTCTACCTCTCCCCTTGCTGGATCAAGGCACGGGAGACGTCACCGGACTGCACGTGTGTTGAACGCGGAGGCACCATTCTTCGGTGCTTAGATCGGAATCAACCGCGATCTGAATCGCTAGGAGTGCGACTCCTTCATCCGCGTTCTTGTAACGCTTCCGCATCACGATCTTCAAGGGTATGAAGATGAACTCCCCTCTCTCTCGTTGCTAGTATCTCCGTAGATTGATCTTGGTGATGCGTAGAAAATTTTGAATTTCTGCTACGTTCCCCAACAAGTTTGAGCCATAACAAAGTAGGAAACCTTCATGAGACTTAGGAGCAAATTTAGAACGATGATGCTTATCGAGAATGTAGCACTTTGAGCCGAATACTCGAAAGTATCCAACTTGGGGTTTGTTACCGGTGAGGAGCTCGTATGCCGTCTTGTCGAGTAGCTTGTGAAGATACAAGCGATTTGTTGCATGACAAGCTGTCTCAACCGCTTCCGCCCAAAAGTGTTTTGGCGTCTTGTACTCATCAAGCATCGTTCTTGCCATCTCGATAAGAGTCCGGTTCATCCTCTCAACGACTCCATTTTGTTGAGGTGTGTACGTAGCCGAGAACTCATGTGCAATTCCTTCTTCGTCAAGAAAGGTGTCTACATTTGTGTTCTTGAACTCCGTTCCATTGTCGCTCTGAACCTTCTTGATCTTCACGTCAAATTGATTTTGGGCCTTCCTAGCAAAGTTTTTGAAGATCTTTTGGACCTGAAATTTGTCATCAAGAAAGAACACCCACGTAAAAATCTTGAAAAATCATCAACTATGACTAGACCAAATGAGTTATCACCGAGACTCTTGTAGGCATTTGGACCAAAGAGATCCATGTGAAGTAGCTCGAGTGGTCTTCTTGTGGTCATGATGTTCTTAGCGCGATGACTTCCTCCAACTTTTTTCCCTGCTTGACAAGCACTGCAAAGTCTATCCTTGTCAAATATGACATCGTTAACGCCAAGGATATGATTTCCTTTAATGAGTTTGTCAAGGTTTCGCATGCCCACATGGCCTAGCCTTCTATGCCACAACCAGCCTTTAGAAGATTTAGCAATTAAGCAAGTTCTAGGTTGAGCCTTTTTAGTGAAATCAACAATGTAAAGATCTCCTCTACGTATACCGGTAAAGACCATTTTATGATTATCTCTACGAAACACTTGGCAGTCTACTTCAGCAAATAGGACATTGAAACCGAAATAAGCAAGTCTAGATACTGAAAGTAAGTTGTAGCCAAGAGATTCAATGAGCATGACATTTTGTATGGAGCTATCATGTGAGATGGCCACCTTACCAAGGCCAACCACCTTACCCTTTGAATTATCACCAAAGGTGACATACTTTCGAGGGTCATCGTTTCCAGCAAGTTAACGAAACATGTCTTTATCTCCGGTCATATGATCAGTACATCCACTATCAAGGACCCATTCCTTTCCTCCAGCCATGTAGCCGCGAAGATTTGCCATAAGACCAAAGTGTCTCATCGCATGTCAGGACCCCAATTCCAAGTCACATCGATCTAGCCGGTAACACCTCATATCACTTTGCGGCCTCACGCACGGTATTCCCACGGGTGTCGCCTTACCATGGCCCAGACCGCTTATGCCTTTTGGCTCACGATATGATAGTGTCGCTAGCATCCATATGACAGAGAACCCGGCCGACATGGCTAGTCGTGAACCCAAAGCGCACTAACCCATGGGGACAGCATACATGAATCAACTTTGAGCATGTCGGTCAAGCAGCTGTGAATCCGGCTGTAGCACTGGCTAACAGGACTCGGGAACCCGGCTGTAGCAGGCTAGGCAGACTCGGATGTCACCGCGTGACATTTCCCGAAGGGATGTACACACGAACGAAGTGAAACACATGCCGACCACCAAGCGCCCCGAGCAGTAGTCTTTGGGCTAGCGAGGACTCGTGAACCGGGCAGAAGGGACTACTATGGCTCATGGAAGCACAAGACTACATTTCCCCATAAGAGAGGCTACCAAGGATAAACAACTAGGTTGTCGGATCCCACACATACCAAGCATTTCAATCATACACACAATATGCTTGATATGTGTAAATACAACATGGCATCACAACATAACTCTATGCCTCAAGTATTTATTCATTAGGCTCCTAAGAGCGAGATATTACAAACATGGGTCTCATGACCCAACATTCAGACCATACAAGTCAAAGCACAAGCGGAAGCTTAACATGTCTGAGTACAGACATCTACAAATGAAAAAGGCTTAGAAGCCTGACTATCTACCAGATCCTGCCGAGGGCACAAGATCGTAGCTGAGGTAACAAGCTAAACGTCTAAGTCCACGCGGAACTATTAGCGAGACTGGAGTCTCTGTGCAAAAACATAAAATAGGCAAACGTGAGTACAAATGTACCCAGCAAGACTTACATCAGAACTAACTATATATGCATCGGTATCAACAAAGGGGGTGGTGGAGTTTGACTGCAGCAAGCCAGCTTTGACTCGGTGGCTATCCAAACTACGACTGCAAGTAACTCTTTTGAGGTGGCACACACGAGTCCACATATTCACCATATCAATACACCACCATGGATCCGCTCCCGTCTCCCTACGAGAACGCCATCCATAGCACTCACGCTTATCTTGCGCATTTTAGAGTATCCACTTTCACTTGTCTATGAACTGTTATAGGCAACCCAGAAGTCCTTTACCACGGACACGGCTATTCGAATAGATCATTTATAACCCTGCAGGGGTGTACTTCTTCACACACGCTCTCGCCACTTACCGCCGTTTACACGACATGTACTCGGCAACCTTTAAGCGGAAGCCCAGCGAGGGTGTCGGCCACGACCTGACTAAACACACGAGTCCCTAGTCCAGGTTTATCGCCTATTCGGGTTCCATCCGCAAGGAGTCCGAAAGAGGTTTCCACTAACGACCCCGAACGATGTGTGCAGGGTTCCCGAGACACCAAACAGGCGAATCGGTACACCGTGTCACGTGCCTACTGCAACACAGCCCACCCCTAAGGTCACAGCGCATGCGCCCCCAAAGATGCTACAAACACCGTAAACTACTTTGCAACTCCGGACAGAGGACAAGAGTGGTTAATAAGTCGAGAGGGTCAATTAATGATCCCAATGTGTGGTAGTAACTGTTTCATGGATCACAAACACAGAACTCAGTTCCTGAGGACGGCTGCAATGAGACAACCCACCATGTACTCCTACATGGCCTCTCACCGCTACCTTTACCAAATTGTGTTCACACACTTAGCTCTCAACAGTAGGACATGTTCACACACCTCCGATTCATCCCCGATGAATCAGACCTGACTCAACTCTAAGCAGTAGCAGGCATGACAAACAAGCATGAATGTAGGCACATCAAGCTCAAACAACTCCTACTCATGCTAGTGGGTTTCATCTATTTACTGTGGCAATGACAGGTCATGCAGACGATAAAGGGGTTCAACTACCGCAGCAGGTAATAAATGAATCATTGTTGTCCTAATGCAATAAAAGAGAGCAGGAGCGAGAGAGTGCGATTGTATCGGAATGACCAAGGGGGTTTTGCTTGCCTGGCACTTCTGGAGATAGCATTGAGTCTTCATCAGTGTCAACGATCACAACGTTGGAACATTGTCTACCGAGAGGGGACAAATACCGGCAACAGAGAAGGAAACACAATCAATGCAATGCACAACATGATGCATGCTCATGACATGGCAATATGAGGGTGTTTTGGCTAATGCAAGTTAGAACAGATTGAGATGAGTCCATTTGAACCAAAGATTCAAATGCAAACCCATTTTAAGAGGTCATAATAGTGCATTAACTTGTTTCACCTAAACAGCAAGGTTAATGTTTTCTAACATGCATGAAACCAGTGCAGATGGATAGATTGGATTTTTCTGATCATTTTTCATATATAATTTATTTGATTTGGAGCTACGGTTGATTTTCTATGATTTTTAGAAGTTTTGGTTATTTTCTGGAATTTCCTGTATAAGAAAAATTCCAGTAATTAGTTATTGCATCAGCATGATGTCGTGGTGACGTCAGCAGGTCAAAGGCGATGGTCCAGGTCAACCCTGACCTGTGGGCCCTGCCTGTCAGTAGTTAGTTTAACTAACTAATATTAGTTAGTGTTAACCTAAGTTAATTAGCAGAGCAGGCCCCACTTGTCATAGACTCAGGGGGAGTCAACCTGGGCCCACCTAGTCAAAGTCAACGGGTCAAACCCGCCGGCGTTTAGCCGCTGGCGAGGCCAGACGCGGCGGTGGGAGTGCAGTTTCGCGTTCCGGTGACCAAATGGGCGGCGGAGAGTATCTACGCGTAGCTGGGAGCAAGTCGCAGCGTTTGGTGGCGGTGGTTAGGCTCGGGGTTGCCGAAAACATCGCCGGCGACGTGCTGTGCGGCTGCCGGAGCTCGGGTGAGGTCGAACCCGAGGCTACGGGTCACGACAAGGCACGTGGAGTAGTGATACAGGTTCCTGCGAGTGCGGTGAGTGCATTGGTCACGGTAGTGTGGCCGGTGGGTGGCCGGAGTCACGTCGGCGACGAGCTCGGCGGCAGCGGGTGCGGGTGAACGTGGTGCGGTGCATGCGGTGCAGGAGAGAGTTAACGGAGAGGGGGCGATTGCAGCAAGCGTCGAAGCGGCCTCGGAGAAGTCCGGAGCTGAGCGGGGCGACGATGGCAATCTCAGCGGCCGGAGTTGGGGAATACGTGGGCGGGGGCAACTCCAGAGCGGGCGAGCGCTCGGGGCTCGTCCTGCTCGACGTAGTCGACGACGGCGGAGTGAACGGACACGGCGACGAGGCACGGGGACGACGGCGGACGCGGTTATCACGATGGCGCGAGCGCGACAGCCTCGGCCATGGTGCGGGAGAGCAAGGGAGAGGAGCTGGGGAGGAAGAGGCGTGTCTGCGAGCTCGGGGAGGAGGGTGACCACCCAGTATGCGTAATGGCGAGGAAGGAAGCAGGGCGGCGGACAGCTGCGTGGAGCGCGCTGGTGCCGGCGTCGAGCACCTGCCTGCCTGCCTGGCCGAGCCAAGCAGCTCTCTGGAGCGGTGGCTGGGCTGGGCCTGCTAGGTGGGCGCCAGGTAAGCCTCTCTCTCTCTCTCTCTCTTCTATTGTCTGTTTTCTATTTCTTTTATTCTGTTTTGAATTAGTAAAAATACTAATCCAATTTATAAAAACCTGGAAATAATGGTGGGCAGTGTTTGGATTATTTCCAACAACCCAAAACTAGTTTCAGGATTATTAGAGCATTTAAAAATATTTATAGGATTTAAATGCTCCAATTCAAATAGGATATGAGTTAATTCAGAGATCCGGAATGGCCTAAAAATATGTGCATCATTTTTGTCAGAGGTGCTGGACCAATTCAAAAATGATGAACATTTCTAAAGGCAGTTTGGGATCATTGAAAAAATTTAAGTTTGAACCTGGTTGAATTCCATTTGCTGCTAGGGTTTATTATCCCCCATTTCAAGTTTAATTGGAATTTAAACATGATGACATGGATGAAGATGCAACTAATTACAAACAAAGATCTAGGGCTGTGACAACTCACCCCCACTAAACAAGAATCTCGTCCCGAGATTCAAGACTTGAGGTAAGAAGACAGAGGGGGCACAAACTATCACGGTCTTCACGGTCCAGGTTGCACTTCATAAGAACGTTGACACGATCACCATCTTTGTCTTGATGTCTTGCTCTGAGAACTCCAACTAACATGACAATGAGAGGAAAGGGAAAACTCCAGAAGGATCGATCTTCTCGAAGATCGAACAACTCAGGATCACTCATCGAGTGAGACATTGGAACATCTCTCGAGCTGAGACACGAAACACATCGAGAGGGATGGAGGAACAAGCGACGGGTTTTGATTTGGTGGCAACAATTCCACGTTTAGAAAGATGGTGGACGGTGTCAAGGTGGCAAGGAAATAATTTCCATGATCCCGTAACGGGGCACCTTGGAAGAGGTGACTCGTTGGACTGTTCCCTTAAGTGGCAAAAAGAATTACTTTTGATCCATAGATCATTGAAACTCTTCATACCATCTTAAGGCAATTTATAATTGATTGTTTGGCGGAGTTCAAAGGAATGGCATATCCGGATTTGAATGGATGATGTGGACTACCTTGTTGAAGACAACGAGATGGATGATTTTGCTTATCATCGGAAATGGATGGGACCCATGGCAGGACCACTTTTGAAGGCGATCCTGACCAGAAATTACCGAGAAGGGTAGTCCATGGGAAATTGGCACAATGGCGGTGCCAGCTGGGAACAAGACGCAACTAATGGGAATGTTCCAACCATCATATCTGCCGAGATTCAGATCCGATTGGTGATGGGATACTTGACTCAAGATGTCCGAAGAAAGTTTGCAACACGATTCGACGAGATGGTGTTGCGAGATTCTCGAGGAATGAACTAAGATAGCAAGCTCCAAAACATGAGCTGGTTCTGCTAAACACATGTGAACACGCTGTCCCAGACAAGCATGACCACATGGTAGTCTTACAACAAAACACTACCGAGTTCAGGTGGGGAACCATCATCAAGGATAACGAAGTCTTTACGCAAGTCCATGGATTAGATCCCAAGCATAGACTTCTCTTCCTTGAACTAATCGGTCAGTGGCTTGGTGTGCTAGGAAATACATATGGAATGGAGATGATCAGTCTATCAAACCAAAAAATACTTTGCACATGCTTGACTGACTTGGGATGATTCCAGCGGGAGCAAAACAAACTTTCTCGAATTCACGGTGGCAACTTGCTTCAAATGCACATGAACTAGAGGAAATCACTTATTTCATCCAAACATATACCTCATGAATGGAACATGAAGGCAATGCTTAAAAAGTTTCCAACACTATTTAATGTTCAACATGAATCACGGACGAGATGAAATGCTGCTGATGGGCTCAATAGCAACTCATCGGAATTTTCCATATCACTGGACTTCCACCATCATGTGAACACGATGATAGTATTGGTCAGACCAAAAGGTATAACGGTGTATGCTCGAGGAATCCACGAGTAAGACAACATTACGAATATCATTGGTTCTAACTTGATTTGACGATAGCCCACACTCAAATCAAAGTTTTGACAAGGCAATAGATCCAACAACTGATCACGAGGACCAATTGGTGAAGATATCATCTTTCTTCAACACACACACACACACAAAGATATCCCTTTGGAAGTGAACTAAGTTAGACAAGCTTTTATCTCCCAACTCTCCAAGTTGTTGTTTAGCTCAACCAACTAGCTCAGGGGTATCCAACATAGATTCTTGGAGAAAGGGTGGTTCACAAGAAACCAACTTGATCACGAGCTCAACATAACAGTCAGGTGACAACCTGGTAATACTTCCGAGAAGATATTCAGAAAATCACGAACCACCGGTATGTTACTAAGCTCGAGAACAATCTTGCTTTTCAGGGCAAGATGATGTGATCAAATAAGCAAGGGATTGAATAATCCTAACTCATTGATCGAAGAGTGCACCGGAAATAAGGACTAGGTAGCACAATCTATCTTAGAATGATGATTCAATAACCAACACGCTAAGAATGAGAATATTGTCCATTTACTACCAAGCAACGAGTTGCTCGGAGTATTGATTTCACGCATCACAGTACACTTGTTGGCATTCCGGTTACAATAACACGGGAACCGAGGAATGAACAATGATGGCATGAAGTATTACTGCGTCAAGAATTCATAAGAGGTGGTGCAATTCTCATGACACTCTTGACATAAAGATGGTAACACTCCAAGGTAGAACAGAACAAATCTGGATTGGCATTTGATCTACGGAATAAAACTGCTTTGACCCAATCCTAGAAATGGACAAGGTACTAGAGTTTGTTTCTCCTAGTCATTCCAGAATAGAATGGCTCGACGGACCACAAGAATAATAGGCATCGATGGACACGGTTGACAACTACTCCTGTCTATCAATTGATAGACGGGGGTCAGAAGACAACCAAGAGGGACAACTCAAGGAACATATAACTTTTCGAGTTGTGGAGGCATGGGTTATTATGCCGAACAAATTCAACATATTTCTTCCGGATAACCCATGCAGAGAGGTAGAATTGGCAGATTCACAATTATGAATGGAGAACTCCTCAAGAGTACTCTGATTGTGATCCTTCGGTTCAGCGAGGAACTTCTGCCATAAGTGGTTCATAGTATTTGGAAGAAGGAAATACCGCGGACCTCGAGGACTAATGCAAAGGTTACTAACAACCTAAAGGAACGAGCAAACACTATCAACATGAAGTAAGTAGGGTGAATCTCGGGTTCAAGAACCCAGGAATAGAATACCTACTAACTAATAACATCACGGGATGCTTTCGGGAATAATGGCCAGAATCATCACACCAGAACACAAAACATGGCTAGATTACTAGGTGACTCCCTAAAACACCTAGGTTCATAAAAATAGCTCCAACATATATGCCGAGGCAGCGGAGTACCTCAACACACTAATTTCTCTGATTAATCTGGCCCTAATGAACATTAGAAACGAAGAGAAGGGATTTGCAAATGCATCGGACTATATAGAAATCTGGGATGACTCGGACAGCATAACGGCTGTAAATGCTCAAAATGATTTGAGACATCCTGCAAAATAGTGGCATGACCACTTAACATCACAATATCAAGGTTCTGAGACCAGCTATGAACATACGGAAGTAGTAAAACCTGAACTGAGATTTGAAACTATCAATTCTATAAGTCTATGGATTAGTAACACGTCATCCTAATAGATAGATGAGAAGCCTAGTTCTTAAACCCCGTAGAAGATAAGAGGATGACTCAGATCAGAAGACCATGAGGTAAAGGAGTAAAAATAGCCTTACGTTCCCTTCCACAATCAATTCCCTTACATAACTAAAGCATTTCTAGACACAACTTCGACCGGTTTGGCTTGGTAATCCTCTGAGCAGTCAGCTCGATACCAAAGCTGTCAGACCCGATTCCAAGTCACATCGATCTAGCCGGTAACACCTCATATCACTTTGCGGCCTCACGCACGGTATTCCCACGGTGTCGCCTTACCATGGCCCGGACCGCTTATGCCTTTTGGCTCACGATATGATAGTGTCGCTAGCATCCATATGACAGAGAACCCGGATGACATGGCTAGCCGTGAACCGAAAGCGCACTAACCCATGGGGACAGGAATACATGAATCAACTTCGAGCATGTCGGTCGCCAGCGTGAATCCGGCTGTAGCACTGGCTAACAGGACTCGGGAACCCGGCTGTAGCAGCTAGGCAGGAATTGATGTCACCGCGTGTCATTTCCCGAAGGACGTACCACAGAACGAAGTGAAACACATGCCGCCCCAAGCAAGCCCCTGAAAGTAGAGTGCTGGGCTAGCAGGACTCCGATGAACCGAGCTGTAGCGGACTACTATGGCTCATGGAAGCACAAGACTACATTTCCCCATAAGAGAGGCTACCAAGGATAAACAACTAGGTTGTCGGATCCCACACATACCAAGCATTTCAATCATACACACAATATGCTCGATATGTGTAAATACAACATGGCATCACAACATAACTCTACGACTCAAGTATTTATTCATTAGGCTCCGAGGAGCGAGATATTACAAACATGGGTCTCATGACCCAACATTCAGAGCATACAAGTCAAAGCACAAGCAGAAGCTTAACATGTCTGAGTACAGACATCTACAAATGAAAAAGGCTTAGAAGCCTGACTATCTACCAGATCCTGCCGAGGGCACAAGATCGTAGCTGAGGTAACAAGCTAAACGTCTAAGTCCACGCGGAACTATTAGCGAGACTGAAGTCCCTGTGCAAAAACATAAAATAGGCAAACGTGAGTACAAATGTACCCAGCAAGACTTACATCAGAACTAACTACATATGCATCGGTATCAACAAAGGGGGTGGTGGAGTTTGACTGCAGCAAGCCAGCTTTGACTCGGTGGCTATCCTAACTATGACTGCAAGTAACTCTTTTGAGGTGGCGCACACGAGTCCAATTATTCACCATATCAATACACCACCATGGATCCGCTCCCGTATCCCTACGAGAACGCCATCCATAGCACCCACGCTTATCTTGCGCATTTTAGAGTATCTACTTTCACTTGTCTATGAACTGTTATAGGCAACCCAGAAGTCCTTTACCATGACACGGCTATTCAATAGATCATTTATAACCCCGCAGGGTGTACTTCTTCACACACGCCTCGCCACTTACCACCGCTTACGACATGTACTCGGCAACCTTCAAGCGGAAGCCCAGCGAGGGTGTCGGCCACGACCGACTAAACACACGAGTCCCTAGTCCAGTTTATCGCCTATTCGGTTCCATCCGTAGGGAGTCCGCCGAGGTTTCCACTAACGGCCCCGAACGATGTGTGCAGGGTTCCCAGACACCAAACGGGCGAATCGGTACACCGGGCCACGTGCCTACCGCAAAACAGCCCACCCCTAAGGTCAGCGCTGCGTGCGGCCCCCAGCATGCTACAAACACCAAAAACTACTTTGCAACTCCCGGACAGAGGACAAGAGTGGTTAATAAGTCGAGAGGGTCAATTAAGGATCCCAATGTGTGGTAGTAACTGTTTCATGGATCACAAACACAGAACTCTGTTCCTGAGGAGGGCTGCAATGAGATTACCCACCATGTACTCCTACATGGCCTCACACTGCTACCTTTACCAAATCGTGTTCACACACTTAGCTCTCAACAGTAGGACATGTTCACACACCTCCGATTCATCCCCGATGAATCAGACCTGACTCAACTCTAAGCAGTAGCAGGCATGACAAACAAGCATGAATGAGTAGGCACATCAGGCTCAAACAACTCCTACTCATGCTAGTGGGTTTCATCTAGTTACTGTGGCAATGACAGGTCATGCAGAGGATAAAGGGGTTCAACTACCGCAGCAAGTAACAAATGAATCGTTGTTGTCCTAATGCAATAAAAGAGAGCAGGAGCGAGAGAGTGGGATTGTATCGGAATGAACAAGGGGGATTTGCTTGCCTGGCACTTCTGAAGATAGCATTGAGTCTTCATCAGTGTCAACGATCACAATGTCGGAACATCGTCTACCGAGAGGGGACAAATACCGGCAATACATAAGGAAACACAATCAATGCAATGCACAATATGATGCATGCTCATGACATGCCAATATAAGTGTGTTTTGGCTAATGCAAGCTAGAACAGACTGAGATGAGTCCATTTGAACCAAAGATTCAAATGCAAACCCATTTCAAGAGGTCATAATAGTGCATTAACTTGTTTCACCTAAACAGCAAGGTTAACGTGTCTAACATGCATGAAACCAGTGCAGATGGATATATTGGATTTTTCTGATCATTTTTCATATATAATTTATTTGATTTGGAGCTACGGTTGATTTTCTATGATTTTTAGAAGTTTTGGTTATTTTCTGGAATTTCCTGTAGAAGAAAAATTCCAGAATTAGTTATTAAGTCCAAGATGATGTCGTGGTGACGCCAAAGAGGTCAAAGGCGATGGTCCGGTCAACCACGACTGTGGGGCCTCATGTGTCAAGAATTAGTTTAACTAACTAATATTAGTTAGTGTTAACCTAAGTTAATTAGCAGAGCGGGCCCCACTTGTCATAGACTCAGGGGGAGTCAACCTGGGCCCACCCAGTCAAAGTCAACGGGTCAAACCCGCCGGTGTTTAGCCGCCGGCGAGGCCAGACACGGCGGTGGGAGTGCAGTTTCGCGTTCCGGCGACCAAATGGCCGGCGGAGAGTATCTACGTGTAGCTGGGAGCAAGCCGCTGCGTTTGGTGGCGGTGGTTGGGCTCGGGGTTGCCGGAAACGTCACCGGCGACGAGCTGTGCAGCTGCCGGAGCTCGGGTGAGGTCGAACCCGAGGCTACGGAGCACGACGAGGCGCGTGGAGTAGTGATACGGGTTCCTGCGAGTGCGGTGAGTGCATTGGCACGGTGGTGTGGCCGGTGGGTGGCCGGAGTCACGTCGGTGACGAGCTCGGCGGCGGCGGGTGCGGGTGAACGTGGTGTGGTGCATGCGGTGCAGGAGAGAGTTAACGGAGAGGGGGAGGACGGAGCTGAGCTCACGGCGGTTGCAGCAAGCGTCGAAGCGGCCTCGGAGAAGTCCGGAGCTGAGCGGGGCGACGATGGCGATCTCAGCGGCTGGAGTTGGGAAGACGGGGGCGGGGGCGACTCCAGAGCGGGCGAGCGCTCGGGGCTCGGCCTGCTCGACGTAGTCGACGACGGCGGAGCGAACGGACACGGCGACGAGGCACGGGGACGACGGCGGACACGGTTATCACGGTGGCGCGAGCGCAGCAGCCTCGGCCATGGTGCGGGAGAGCGAGGGAGAGGAGCTGGGGAGGAAGAGTCGTGTCTGCGAGCTCGGGGGGAGGAGTGGGTGACCGACCCAGGGCAGCAGAACGGCAAGGGAAGGAAGCAGGGCGGCGGACAGCTGCGTGGCGCGCGCTGGTGCCGGCGTCGAAAGCACTGCTCGCTGCTCGGCCGAGCCAAGCAACTCGCTGGAGCGGTGGCTGGGCTGGGCCGGCAGGTGGGCCTGCTAGGTGGGTGCCAGGTAAGCCTCTCTCTCTCTCTCTTCTATTTCCTGTATTCTATTTCTTTTATTCTGTTTTGAATTAGTAAAAATACTAATCCAATTTATAAAAATCTGAAAATAATGGTGGGCAATGTTTGGATTATTTCCAACAACCCAAAACTAGTTTCAGGATTATTAGAGCATTTAAAAATATTTATAGGATTTAAATGCTCCAATTCAAATAGGATATGAGTTAATTCAGAGATCCAGAATGGCCTAAAAATATGTGCATCATTTTTTTAGAGGTGCTGGACCAATTCAAAAATGATGAACATTTCTAAAGGCAGTTTGGGATCATTGAAAAGATTTAAGTTTGAACCTGGTTGAATTCCATTTGCTGCTAGGGTTTATTATCCCCCATTTCAAGTTTAACTGAAATTTAAACATGATGACATGGATGAAGATGCAACTAATTACAACCAAAGATCGAGGGTTGTGACATCGCATCATCGAGATCATAGTCTCTATCATCATCCTCATCATAGTATCCATGTTCAACATCATTATTTGATTGATCAATTCCTAGATAGGGTAATTCATTAGACAAATGATCATCACAGTGGTCACCTTTATGAATTCTAATAGCTTCGGATATGATATCGCTAATGATCCCAACATTTCCTATGGCACGCATGAGATTGGTAAGCTCAAATAGACAATCACCAAAGCTAGGATCACTAGAATTCATCTTACTCAAAGCAATAGACTTATGGAGAATTTCGTCTAAATTTTTCAAGGAATAATCTGGAAATCGTTCCTCAAGAAATTTCCATATAGTATAGGCACAATCAAGAGTAGGCAAACTAGCAATCAAATTTTTGGGCAATCCTCTTATGATAAGATTGATGGTTCTAAGATTGCGAATCATGTCAAGATCCTCTTCGGGTATGGGATGCAAGGGATCAATATGAAGTGCACAAGGGCTAGCAATGTACTTGTTCAAGTGATGTTCATTGAAAATCTCAAGCATTTCATTTTTCCACTCATGAAAATATTCTCCATCAAGAATAGGCACTCTATGTCTAAGACTCCCCAAAGTAGACACATCCATCTTCCTCCAAAGGTGTTTAAACCAAGGCAATGGAAATCAAGGCTCTGATACCAATTGAAAGGATCTAGAAGAGGTGTCTAGAGGGGGGTGATTAGACACTAAGTACCAAAAGTTGCAGTTTTTAATTTCTTTAAGTTGAAGTGGAGTTTTGGCACAAGTTTAACAAACACAATACATATCAAGCAAGCATGCAACGAGTATATGAGCAGCGGAAAGTAAAGCATGCAACTTGCAAGAATGTAAGGGGAAGGGTTTGGAGAATTCAAACACAATTGGAGACACGGATGTTTTTGTCATGGTTCCGATAGGTGGTGCTATGGTACATCCACACTGATGGAGACTTCAACCCACGAAGGGTAACGGTTGCGCGAGTCCACGGAGGGCTCCACCCATGAAGGGTCCACGAAGAAGCAACCTTGTCTATCCCATCATGGCCATCGCCAACGAAGGACTTGCCTCACTAGCGGTAGATCTTCACGAAGTAGGCGATCTCCTTGCCCTTACAAACTCCTTGGTTCAACTCCACAATCTTGTCGGAGGCTCCCAAGTGACACCTAGCCAATCTAGGAGACACCACTCTCCAAGAAGTAACAAATGGTGTGTTGATGATGAACTCCTTGCTCTTGTGCTTCAAATGATAGTGTCCCCAACACTCAACTCTCTCTCACAGGATATGGATTTGGTGGAAAGAAGATTTGAGTGGAAAGCAACTTGGGGAAGGCTAGAGATCAAGATTCATATGGTGGGAATGGAATATCTTGGCCTCAACACATGAGTAGGTGGTTCTGTCTCAGAAAAACTGTATTGGAAGTGTAGGTATGTTCTGATGGCTCTCTCCACGAATTAAGAGTGGGTGGAGGGATATATATAGCCTCCACACAAAAACTAACCGTTACACACAATTTACCAATATCGGTGAGACCGAATTGAGAAACTCGGTCGGACCGATTTAGCAAACCTAGTGACCGTTAGGATTTTCGGTGGGACTGAGATGCAACTCGGTAGGACCGATATGGTTAGGGTTAGGGCATAACGTAATCTCGGTGAGACCGATTACACAAACTCGGTGGGACCGATTTTAGTAATAAGCTAACCAGAGAGTTGGTCAGGCAAACTTGGTGAGACCAATTACACAAACTCGGTGGGACCGATTTTGGTAATAAGCTAACCAGAAAGTTTGCATTGTAATCTCGGTAGTACCGATTGCTCAATCTCGGTGAGACCGATTTTGGTTATGTACATACACAGAGAGATTACAATCCCATCTTGGTGAGACCGAGATCCCTATCGGTGAACCGATTTGCCCAGGGTTTGTGGCAGTGGCTATGACATCTGAACTCGGTGGCGCCGGATAGAAAGAATTGGCGGGGCCGAGTTTGACTTTTGGTTTAGGTCATATGTGGATGTGGGAAGGTAGTTGAGGGTTTTGGAGCATATCACTAAGCACGTTGAGAAAGCAAGCCATTAAGCAACACCTCATCCCCTCTTGATAGTATTGGCTTTTACTATAGACTCAATGTGATCTTGGATCACTAAAATAGAAAATGTAGAGTCTTGATCTTGACGCTTGAGCTAATCCTTTGTCCTTAGCATCTTGAAGGGGTTCCACATCCTTTAGTCCATGCCACTTAATTTGTTGGACTTGTCTGAAACATACTAGGTAAAAGTATTAGTCCAACAAGAGATATGTTGTCATTAATTATCAAAATCACCCAGGGAGCACTTGTGCTTTCACGGGGTGTTTGCAATCATGACCACGGTCTGAGTCCGTGGTCGGTGGCTTATCGTTGCCCTTAAAGAGCAACTTCCAGGCCCCTTCATGAGAAGTCTCGAAGAGCCTTTTCAAGGACTGGTGCTTCTTCGAATTGAACTCCCACAAAGGGCGGCTTCAGCGCTGGCACGGAAGAATTCGGCGGACTAGCATCACCTGGATGACGTCAACGAGCTTGACGTTCTTGGTCGCCATGCTTTGAACGCACGTCTGTAGTGCTATCAGCTCGTCAGGTGAACACCAGTCCGGACTCTTCTCGACCCAGGAGGTGAGTCGCATGGGAGCTCCAGAGAGGAATTTGGCAGCTGCGGCCCAGGTGGTGCCGCGAGGTTCTGTGATGTAGAACCACTGCTTCTACCATTCCTTTACTGTCTCCACAAAAGTGCCTTTTGTTGGGTAACGTAGTAATTTCAAAAAATTTCCTACGCACACGCAAGATCATGGTGATGCATAGCAACGAGAGGGGAGAGTGTTGTCTACGTACCCTCGTGAGACCGAAGCGAAGCGATCACAACGTAGAGGAAGTAGTCGACGTTCTCCTCGCGATCCAACCGATCCCAGCGTCATTACTCCGGCGCCTCGAGTTCTTGACACACGTACAGCTCGGTGACGCTCCTCGAGTTCGATCCAGCAAAGCTCCGGGAGAGAGAGTTCCACAAGACGGCGTGGTGGACGATCTTGATGTTCTATCGACGCAGGCTTCGCCTAAGCACCGCCACGATATGACCGAGGTGGAATATGGTGGAGGGGGCACCGACACGGCTAAGGAACGATCTCAAGGATCAACTTGTGTGTTCTAGGGTGCCCCCTGCCCCGTATATAAAGGAGCAAGGGGGAGGGCCGGCCGGCCCTAGGAGGCGCGCCAAGGGAGGGGGGAGTCCTCCTCCTAGTGGGAGTAGGACTCCCCTTTCCTAGTCCAACTAGGAAGGAGGAAGGGGAAGGAAAGAGAGGAGAGGGAGAGGGAAGGGGCGCGCCCCCTCCTGTCCTATTCGGACTCCCCATGGGGGCGCGCCACCTCCCGGTGCGGCCCTCTCTCTCCCTCTTGGCCCAATAAGGCCCATTACTTCCCGGGGGTTCCGTAACCCCTCCCACTCCGGTTTTCTCCGAAACTTCCGAACCTTTCCGTGTCCGAATATAGCCGTCCAATATATCAATCTTTATGTCTCGACCATTTCGAGACTCCTCGTCATGTCCGTGATCACATCCGGGACTCGAACTCCTTCGTACATCAAAATACACAAACTCATAATATAACCGTCATCGAAACCTTAAGCGTGCGGACCCTACGGTTCGAGAACAATGTAGACATGACCGAGACATGTCTCCGGTCAATAACCAATAGCGGGACCTGGATGCCCATATTGGCTCCTACATATTCTACGAAGATCTTTATCGATCAGACCGCATAACAACATACGTTGTTCCCTTTGTCATCGGTATGTTACTTGCCCGAGATTCGATCGTCGGTATCCAATACCTAGTTCAATCTCACATCGGCAAGTCTCTTTACTCGTTCCGTAATACATCATCTCACAGCTAACTCATTAGTTGTAATGCTTGCAAGGCTTAGTGATGTGCATTACCGAGAGGGCCCAGAGATACCTCTCCGACAATCGGAGTGACAAATCCTAATCTCAAATACGCCAACCCAACATCTGCCTTTGGAGACACTGTAGTACTCCTTTATAATCACCCGATTCGCTGTGACGTTTGGTAGTACCAAAGTGTTCCTCCGTAAACGGAGTTGCATAATCTCATAGTTATAGGAACATGTATAAGTCATGGATAAAAGCAATAGCAACATACTAAACGATCGGGTGCTAAGCTAATGGAATGGGTCATGTCAATCAGATCATTCAACCAATGATGTGACCTTGTTAATCAAATGACAACTCCTTTGTCTATGGTTAGGAAACTTAACCATCTTTGATTAACAAGCTAGTCTAGTAGAGGCATACTAGTGACACTCTGCTTGTCTATGTATTCACACATGTATTATGTTTCCGGTTAATACAATTCTAGCATGAACAATAAACATTTATCATGAAATAAGGAAATAAATAATAACTTTATTACTGCCTCTAGGGCATATTTCCTTCAGACTCCCACTTGCACTAGAGTCAATAATCTAGATTACATAGTAATGATTCTAACACCCATGGAGTCTTGGTGCTGATCATGTTTTGCTCGTGGAAGAGGCTTAGTCAACGGTCTGCTACATTCAGATCCGTATGTATCTTGCAAATCTCTATGTCTCCCACCGGACTAAGTCCCGGATGGAATTGAAGCGTCTCTTGATGTGTTTGGTTCTCTTGTGAAATCTGGATTCCTTTGCTAAAGCAATTGCTCCAAATTGTCACAAAAGATTTTCATTGGACCCGATGCACTAGGTATGACACCTAGATCGGATATGAACTCCTTCATCCGCACTCCTTCATTAGCTGCTTCAAGCTGCTATGTATTCCGCTTCACATGTAGATCCCGCCACGACGCTTTGTTTAGAACTGCACCAACCGACAGCTCCTCCGCTTAGTGTAAATACGATCCGGTTTGCGATTTAGAATCGTCCGGATCGTGTCAAAGCTTGCATCAACGTAACTGCCATAATGAGCTCTTTGTCACCTCCATATACGAGAAACATATCCTTAGTCCTTTTCGGTATTTCAGATGTTCTTGACCGCTGTCCAAAGATCCACTCTGGATTACTTTGGTACCTCCTGCTAGCTTATAGCAAGGCACACATCAGGTCTGGTACACAGCATTGCATACATGATAGAGCCTATGGCTGAGGCATAGGAACATCTTTCATTTTCTCTCTATCTTCTGCGGTGGTCGGGCATTGAGTCTTACTCAACTTCACACCTTGTAACACAGGCAAGAACCCTTTCTTTGCTTGATCCATTTTGAACTTCTTCAAAATTTTGTCAAGGTATGTGCTTTGTGAAAGTCCAATTAAGCGCTTTGATCTATCTCTATAGATTTTGATGCCCAATATGTAAGCAGCTTCACCGAGGTCCTTCATCGAAAAACTCTTATTCAAGTATCCCTTTATGCTTACCAGAATTCTATATCATTTCCGATTAGTAATATGTCATCTACATATAATATCGAAAATGCTCTGAGCTCCCACTCACTTTCTTGTAAATACAGCTTCTCCAAAAGTCTCAGATAAACCCAAATGCTTTGATCACACTATCAAAGCGCTTATTCCAACTCCGAGATGCTTGCACCAGTCCATAAATGGATCGCTGGAGCTTGCACACTTTGTTAGCTCCTTTGGATCGATAAAACCTTCTGTTGCATCATATACAACTCTTCTTCCGTAAATCCATTCAGAATGCAGTCTTTACATCCATTTGCCAAATTTCATAATCATAAAATGCGGCAATTGCTAACATGATTCGGACAGACTTAAGCATCGCTACGGGTGAGAAGGTCTCATCGTAGTCAATCCCTTGAACTTGTCGAAAACCCTTTGCGACAAGTCGAGCTTTGTAGACAGATAATATTACCGTCGGCGTCGGTCTTCTTCTTGAAGATCCACTTGTTTTCTATTGCTTGCCGACCCTCGGGCAAGTCAACCAAAGTCCACACTTTGTTTTCATACATGGATCCCATCTCGATTTCATGGCCTCAAGCCATTTTATGAATCTGGGCTCACCATCGCTTCTTCATAGTTCGTAGGTTCATCATGATCTAGTAGCATGACTTCCGAAACAGGATTACCGTACCACTCAGTGCGGATCTTACTCTGGTTGATCTACGAGGTTCTGAGTAACTTGATCTGAAGTTTCATGATCAACATCATCAACTTCCTCACTATTTGGTGTAGATGTCGCAGAAACCGGTTTCTGTGATAAACTACTTTCAAATAAGGGAGAAGGTACAGTTACCTCATCAAGTTCTACTTTCCTCCCACTCACTTCTTTCGAGAGAAACTCCTTCTCTAGAAAGGATCCATTCTTAGCAACAAATGTCTTTCCTTCGGATCTGTGATAGAAGGTGTACCCAACTGTCTCCTTTGGGTATCCTATGAAGACACATTTCTCCGATTTAGGTTCGAGCTTATCAGGTTGAAGCTTTTTCACATAAGCATCGCATCCCCAAACTTTAAGAAACGACAACTTTGGTTTCTTGCTAAACCATAGTTCATAAGGTGTCGTCTCAACGGATTTTGACGGTGTTCTATTCAGCGTGAATGCGACCGTCTCAAGAGCATAACCCCAAAACGATAGCGGTAAATATGTAAGAGACATCATAGATCGCACCATATCTAGTAAAGTGCGATTCTGACGTTCGGACACACCATTGCGCTGTGGTGTTCCGGTGGCGTGAGTTGCTAAACTATTCCGCATTGTTTCAAATGTAGACCAAACTCGTAACTCAAATATTCGCCTCCACGATCAGATCGTAGAAACTTTATTTTCTTATTACGATGATTTTCAACTTCACTCTGAAATTCTTTGAACTTTTCAAATGTTTCAGACTTATGTTTCATTAAGTAGATATACCCATATCTGCTTAAATCATCTGTGAAGGTGAGAAAATAACGATATCCGCCACGAGCCTCAACATTCATCGGACCACATACATCTGTATGTATGATTTCCAACAAATCTGTTGCTCTCTCCATAGTACCGAGAACGGGTTTTAGTCATCTTGCCCATGAGGCACGGTTCGCAAGTGCCAAGTGATTCATAATCAAGTGACTCCAAAAGTCCATCAAGATGGAGTTTCTTCATGCGCTTTATACCGATATGACCTAAACGGCAAGGCCACAAATAAGTTGCACTATCATTATCAACTCTGCATTTTTGGTTTCAACATTATGAATATGTGTATCACTACTATCGAGATTCATAAAAATAGACCACTCTTCAAGGGTGCATGACCATAAAAGATATTATTCATATAAATAGAACAACCATTATTCTCTGATTTAAATGAATAACCGTCTCGCATCAAACAAGATCCAGATATAATGTTCATGCTCAACGCCGCACCAAATAACAATTATTTAGGTCTAAAACTAATCCCGAAGGTAGATGTAGAGGTAGCGTGCCGACCGCGATTACATCGACTTTGGAACCATTTCCCACGCCGCATCGTCACCTCGTCCTTTGCCGGTGTTAAGCAATCCGTAGTCCCTGCTTCGAGTTGCAAATATTAGCAATGTAACCAAGATATCAAATACCAGTGCTCTGCGAGCTCTAGTAAGGTACACATCAATAACATGTATATCACATATACCTTTGTTCACCTTGCCATCCTTCTTATCCGCCAAATACTTGGGGCAGTTCCGCTTCCAAGGACCGATCGCTTGCGGTAGAAGCACTCGTTTCAGGTTTAGGTCCAGACTTGGGTTTCTTCTCTGAGCAGCAACTTGTTTGCTGTTCTTCTTGAAGTTCCTTCTTCTTCCCTTTGCCTTTCTTCTTGAAACTAGTGGTCTTATTGACCATCAACACTTGATGCTCCTTCTTGATTTCTACCTCCATAGCCTTTAGCATTGCGAAGAGCTCGGGCATAGTCTTTACTAACCCTTGCATATTATAGTTCATCACGAAGCCTTTGTAGCTTGGTGGCGGTGATTGAAGAATTCATCAATGACACAATCATCCGGAAGATTAACTCCCGGTTGAGTCAAGTGATTGTAATACCTGACATTTCGAGTATGTGCTCACCGATGCACCCATTCTCTTCCATCTTGCAGCTATAGAACTTATTGGAGACTTCATATCTCTCAATCCGGGCATTCTGTTGAAATATCAACTTCAACTCCTGGAACATCTCATATGCTCCATGACGCTCAAAACTTCGTTGAAGACCCGGTTCTAAGCCGTAAAGCATGGCACACTGAACTATAGAGTAGTCATCAGCTTTGCTCGCCAGACGTTCTTAACGTCGTCGGTTACATCAAGCGGAGTTCGGCACCTAGCGGTGCATCCAGGCGTAACTCTTACGTGCAGCAATGAGGATAATCCTCGATTACGGACCCAGTCCGTGTAATTGCTACCATCATCTTTCAACTTTGCTTTCTCAAGGAACGCATTAAAATTCAACGGAACAATAGCACGAGCCATCTATCTATAAACAAACATAGACAAGCAAGATACTATCGGTACTAAGTTCATGATAAATTTAAGTTCAATTAATCATATTACTTAAGAACTCCCACTTAGACAGACATCTCTCTAGTCATCTAAGTGATCACGTGATCCAAATCAACTAAACCATAACCGATCATCACGTGAGATGGAGTAGTTTTCAATGGTGAACATCTTATGTTGATCATATCTACTATATGATTCACGCCGACCTTTCGGTCTCCGTGTTCCGAGGCCATATCTGCATATGCTAGGCTCGTCAAGTATAACCTGAGTATTCTGCGTGTGCAAAACTGGCTTGCACCCGTTGTAGATGGACGTGAGAGCTTATCACACCCGATCATCACGTGGTGTCTCGCACGACGAACTTTGGCAACGGTGCATACTCGGGGAGAACACTACTTGATAATTTTAGTGAGAGATCATCTTAAAATGCTACCTTCAATCAAAGCAAAATAAGATGCATAAAGGATAAACATCACATGCAATCAATATAAGTGATATGATATGGCCATCATCATCTTGTGCTTGTGATCTCCATCTCGAAAACACCGTCGTGATCACCATCGCCACCGGCGCGACACCTTGATCTCCATCGTAGCATCGTTGTCGCTTCGCCATCTATTGCTTCTCGACTATTGCTACCGCTTAGTGATAAAGTAAAGCAATTACAGTATGCGTTGCATTTCATACAATAAAGCGACAACCATATGGCTCCAGCCATTGCCGATAACTTCGTTACAAAACATGATCATCTCATACAATAAAATATAGCATCACGTCTTGACCATATCACATCACAACATGCCCTGCAAAAACAAGTTAGACGTCCTCTACTTTGTTGTTGCAAATTTTACGTGGCTGCTACGGGCTTAAGCAAGAACCAATCTCACCTACGCATCAAGACCACAACGATACTTCGTCAAATAGACTCCGCTTTAACCTTCTCAAGGACCGGTGTAGCCACACTCGGTTCAACTAAAGTGAGAGAGACAGACACCGCCAGCCACCTTTAAGCACGAGTGCTCAGAACGGTGAAACCAGTCTCGCGTAAGCGTCTGGCGTAATGTCGGTCCGGGCGCTTCATCTCACAATACCGCTGAACCAAAGTATGACATGCTGGTAGGCAGTATGACTTGTATCGCCCACAACTCACTTGTGTTCTACTCGTGCAAAACATCAAACCATAAAACCTAGGCTCGGATGCCACTGTTGGGTAACGAGTAATTTCAAAAATTTCCTACGCACACGCAAGATCATGGTGATGCATAGCAACGAGAGGGAGAGTGTTGTCTACGTACCCTCGTGAGACCGGGCGAAGCGATCACAATGTAGAGGAAGTAGTCGACGCTCTCCACGCGATCCAACCGATCCCAGCGCCGTTACTCCGGCGCCTCGAGTTCTTGACACACGTCAGCTCGGTGACGCTCCTCGAGCTCCGATCCAGCAAAGCTCCGGGGAGAGAGTTCCGTCAAGACGACGGCGTGGTGATGATCTTGATGTTCTATCGACGCAGGCTTCGCCTAAGCACCGCTTCGATATGACCGAGGTGGAATATGGTGGAGGGGGCACCGACACGGCTAAGAAACGATCTCAAGGATCAACTTGTGTGTTCTAGGGTGCCCCCGCCCCGTATATAAAGGAGCAAGGGGAGGGCCGGCCGGCCCTAGGAGGCGCGCCAGGAGGGGGAGTCCTCCTCCTAGTGGGAGTAGGACTCCCTTTCCTAGTCCAACTAGGAAGGAGGAAGGGGAAGGAAAGAGAGGAGAGGGAGAGGGAAGGGGGCGCGCCCCCTCCTTGTCCTATTCGGACTCCCCATGGGGGCGCGCCACCTCCCGGTGCGCCCTCTCTCTCCCTCTTGGCCCAATAAGGCCCATTACTTCCCGGGGTTCCGGTAACCCTCCGGCACTCCGGTTTTCTCCGAAACTTCCGAACCTTTCCGTGTCCGAATATAGCCGTCCAATATATCAATCTTTATGTCTCGACCATTTCGAGACTCCTCGTCATGTCCGTGATCACATCCGGACTCGAACTCCTTCGTACATCAAAATACACAAACTCATAATATAACCGCCATCGAAACCTTAAGCGTGCGGACCCTACGGTTCGAGAACAATGTAGACATGACCGAGACACGCCTCCGTCAATAACCAATAGCGGGACCTGGATGCCCATATTGGCTCCTACATATTCTACGAAGATCTTTATCGGTCGGACCGCATAACAACATACGTTGTTCCCTTTGTCATCGGTATGTTACTTGCCCGAGATTCGATCGTCGGTATCCAATACCTAGTTCAATCTCGCATCGCAAGTCTCTTTACTCGTTCCGTAATACATCATCTCACAACTAACTCATTAGTTGTAATGCTTGCAAGGCTTAGTGATGTGCATTACCGAGAGGGCCCAGAGATACCTCTCCGACAATCGGAGTGACAAATCCTAATCTCGAAATCGCCAACCCAACATCTGCCTTTGGAGACACCTGTAGTACTCCTTTATAATCACCCGATTCGTTGTGACGCTTGGTAGTACCAAAGTGTTCCTCCGTAAACGGAGTTGCATAATCTCATAGTTATAGGAACATGTATAAGTCATGGATAAAAGCAATAGCAACATACTAAACGATCGGGTGCTAAGCTAATGGAATGGGTCATGTCAATCAGATCATTCAACCAATGATGTGACCTTGTTAATCAAATGACAACTCCTTTGTCTATGGTTAGGAAACTTAACCATCTTTGATTAACAAGCTAGTCTAGTAGAGGCATACTAGTGACACTGCTTGTCTATGTATTCACACATGTATTATGTTTCCGGTTAATACAATTCTAGCATGAACAATAAACATTTATCATGAAATAAGGAAATAAATAATAACTTTATTATTGCCTCTAGGGCATATTTCCTTCACCTTTGGGCCAGGAGACGTTGGATAGCTTTCTCACCATGGCTCCTCCGCACTCCGCGTGCTGGCCATCCACCGCCTTCGGCTTCACGTTGAAGACTTTGAGCCACAGCCCGAAGTGGGGATGGATGCGGAGGAAGGCCTCTCACACGACGATAAACGCCGAGATGTTGAGGAAGGAATTCGGGGACAGATCATGGAAATCTAACCCGTAATAATACATCAGCCCGCGGACGAAAGGGTGGAGTGGAAACCCTAGCCCGCAGAAGAAATGGGGGATGAATACTACCCTCTCTATGGGCTCCAGCATGGGGACGACTTGTCCCTCAGCCGACAGACGATGGGCGATCTCCTTCGCCAAATATCCGGCTGCCCAGAGCTCAGTAATGTCCTCCTCCTTAACGGAGGAGACCATCCACTTTCCCTGACCACCAGATCCGGACATGGTTGCTTGAGTGGAAAGGAGATGAGAACTTGGGCGCTGGAGCTTGAGATCGGAAAGGAGGAGACGGAGAAAGAGTGTGAGAAGAGGAAGGGGGAATCCTTATCCCCTTATAAAGGCGGAAAATATTAAACACCTCCTCACTCACCTTAGGATGCCTGTTCCCAAGGGCTGTATAAACGGCACGATTGAGTTACCCATGCCCGCATTGATGAGAATCCCGCAATAAGGGGACACGATCTTTGTTTCGACAAGACGTGCCAATAGCAACCGCGTTTCGAAACGTGGGATGGCAGAAGAAAAACGGTTCGAAATTATGACCGGACAGACGTGATGTCGTGTGGAAAAGAAGCTGTCAACAGATTAGATTCGTGCAAATATTATATTCTCTCTGTGGTTATGTACGGTGTGTATGTGAAAGGTCCGGATACAATCATCTTGTTCGAAGACTATCTTGGAGTTCGGAAAATGGATAACCCGCCTTGCAATGCTGGAGACGATCTACGTGCCGGACTCCACGTCATTGAAGCCAGGTTCAGGGGCTACTGAGGGAGTCCTGTACTAAGGGGTCCTTGGGCGTCCGGCCTGTTATCCATGGGCCGGACTGATGGGCTACGAAGACATGAAGGCCGAAGACTGTACCCGTGTCCGGATTGGACTCTACTTGGCGTGGAAGGCAAGCTTGGCGACCGAAGATTCCTTCTTATTTAACCGACTCCATGTAAACCCTAGATCCCCTCGGTGTCTATATAAACCGAAGGGGATAGTCCGGAAAGGAGACCACATATACTCATTACCATGTTCACATAGGCTAGACTTCTAGGGTTTAGCCATTACGATCTCGTGGTAGATCCACTCTTGTAATACTCATATTCATCAAGATCAATCAAGCAGGAAGTAGGGTATTACCTCCATAGAGAGGGCCCAGACCTGGGCAAACATCGTATCCCCCGTCCCCTGTTACCATCGATCCTAGACGCTCAGTTCGGGACCCCCTACTCGAGATCCGCCGGTTTTGACACCGACATGGGCCAAGGTTCAAAAAATATTTGGGAAATATCTCAGGATTTTTGGAGCAATAAAAAAGAGGGTTGCTTTGGGGCACTAGTTCCTGAAATGAGTTTCAGAGAAGATTTTGAATATTTTTCTTTTATGAAAAATATTCCTTGGGTCATTTTGGGATTTTTCAAAGAAAGAATGTTGAATGAGAGATAGATGGGTCACTTGGGTGAAAGTCAAGGACATGCCTAAGTGTTAAGTCCATTTGAATTATTCCCAAAAACTCAGATTCAAAGCAAGGGCAAATAAAGTCCGGAAAAAGAGAGAATGCAAAATCCAGGCTGTCACAAACCTCCCCCACTTAGGATGAATCTCGTCCTCGAGATTCGGTTGCTCAGGAAAACAGTTCTGGGTAGACAGTCCTTAAAAATTCCTCTCTTTCCCAGGTTGCCTCTTCCTCGGTGTGATGCTCCCACTGAACCTTGTAAAACCTTATCACTTTGCTGCGAGTGACTCTCTCTGTCTCATCCAATATTCTGATCGGTCTCTCCTCATAGGTTAAATCCTTAGCCAGCTCTATCACTGCCATATCCGTCTTTTTTTCCAGTGGCGAGATACACCTTCTTAATTGTGAGACATGGAACACGTTGTGTACCTCTGACAATTCCGGTGGCAACTCCAACTGATAAGCAATTGTTCCGACTCTAGACATGACTGGAAATGGACCAATATACCTGGGTGCCAATTTTCCTCGGGTCTGAAATCTCTTGACTCCTTTCATGGGGGTGACTCGGAGATACACGTGTTCTCTGGGTTCAAAGTTGATCTAATGGTGCTTTGCATCATAATAACTCTTGTGTCGTGACTTGGCCAATTGCAGTCTATCTTGGATCTCCCAGACTTGCTTCTCAGCCTCCATCATCAAATCAGTTACAAAAATACGGCTGTGTCCGGTTTGAGACCAGTTTAGCAGAGTGCGACACTTACAGCCATACAGAGCTTCATAAGGTGGCATCTTCAAACTGGTCTAGAAACTGTTGTTGTAGGAAAACTCAGTGTAAGGCAGACAATCTTCCCACTTGGATCCTTGGGCCAAAGCACATGCTCGGAGCATATCTTCGAGTATCTGATTTACTCGCTCAGTTTGTCCGTCTGTCTGAGGATGATAAGTTGTGATGTATTTCAGGGCAGTCCCCAGGGCTTGGTGGAGACGTGACCAAAAGGCCGAAGTAAAGAGAGACCCTCGATCTGAAGTAATTGTTTTTGGCACTCCATGCAAACTGACGATTCTAGACACATATAACTGTGCAAGTTGATCGGCTCGATAGGTGGTCCGGATGGGAATGAAGTGGGCCACCTTTGTTAATGTGTCCACTATGACCCATACTACGTCATTGCCTCGGTGGGTCCTTGGTAGACCGGTGATGAAATCCATGTAGACATCATCCCATTTCCATTGTGAGACAGGTAGGGGTTGATGGAGACCTGCAGGCTTTTGGTGTTCCGCCTTCACTTTGTTGCATATATCACAACAAGCAACAAAATACGCGATATCTTTCTTCATTCCATCCCACCAAAATATCTGACGAAGGTCTTCGTACATTTTGGAACCTCCTGGGTGAATTGAATACGATGATTCGTGTGCTTCTGCCAATATCTTCTTTCTCAGATCTGCTTGCTCGGGTACGCAAATCCTTCCTCGAATCCTTAGCGTACCTTGTTGATCCATAGAGAAATCTTGTGTCTTCCCTTCTTGCATACGCTTGGCATGGGATTGCAGTAATACATCATCTGCCTAGCCTCTACAAATCTCCTCCTCGAGGGCAGGAGCAACTTCCAATATGTTGGCAAGACTGGCATCAACTATCACCAAATTGAGCTGAGCGATCTTGTTGTGAAGTTCCGGAGGCAAGAAATCCATCATAGCATTCAGACTGGCAGGCTTGCGGCTGAGGGCATCGGCAACCACATTGGCTTTACCCGGATGATAATTTATTCCGAGGTCATAATCCTTGGCCAACTCGAGCCATCTTCATTGTCGAAGGTTTAAGTCTGGTTGAGTGAATATATATTTGAGACTCTTGTGGTCGGTAAATATCTGACACCTTTTTCCAATGAGATAGTGTCTCCAAATTTTCAAAGCATGCACAACAGCGGCCAATTCCAAATCATGTGTTGGATAGTTCCCTTCGTGAGGCCGTAACTGTCGGGATGTATAGGCCACAACCTTGCCATCTTGCATGAGTACACATCCAATGCCTTTCCTGGAAGCATCGCAATATACATCAAAACCGCGGTAGATGTCTGGAAGAGTCAATACTGGTGCTGACGTCAGTCTGTCCTTTAGCTTGTTGAAGCTCCTTTCACATTCCTCGGTCCATTCAAACTTCTTATCCTTCTTGAGGAGCTCGGTCATTGGCTTGGCAATCTTAGAGAATCCTTCGATAAAGCGGCGGTAGTATCCGGCTAATCCAAGGAAACTCTAGATCTCTGATACTGTCATGGGTGCGGCCCAATCGAGCACATCTCTCACCTTACTTGGATCCACATCTATCCCTTCTGCTGAAAGAACATGCCCTAAAAACCCAACTTGTTTGAGCCAAAACTCACATTTGTTGAACTTTGCATAAAGCTGATGGTCACGGAGCCTTTGTAAAATTGATCTGAGGTGTTCCTTGTGCTCCTCTTGACTTTTTGAGTAAATGAGGATGTCATCGATGAACCACCACAAACTTATCCAAGAAATCCATAAATACCGTATTCATCATATGCATGAAAAAGTCAAGGGCATTGGTGAGACCGAAGGACATGACGGTATATTCATAAAGACCGTACTGAGTAGTGAACGCGGTCTTGGGAATATCTTCCTTCTTGATTTTGAGTTGGTGGTATCTGGTCCTTCAATCAATCTTGGAGAATATTTTTGCCCCACTGAGTTGATCAAATGAATCATCAATCCGTGGTAGTGGATATTTGTTCTTGATGGTGACATTATTCAGCTGTCGGTAGTCCACACACATCTGAAGACTGCCGTCCTTTTTATCCACAAATATAGCGAGTGAGCCCCATGGTGAAGAGCTTGGACGGATGTATCCTTTCTGAAGCATCTCAAGATGTTACTTTAATTCCACAAGTTCTGACGAAGGCATTCGATAATACTTCTTGTATATCGGTGCGGTTCCAGGCACCAGGTCAATTGCAAACTCAAGCTCCTTGTCTGGCGGCATTCCTGGTAATTCCTCAGGAAATACATCTGCATACTCACTGACCACAGGAATTAATTCCAATTCTTCAGCCACAGCCGTGAAAACCATTTTCTTCTTGGGTATTTTCCTACGGGCATAGAATTTTGTGGTTCGACCTTCCTGACTTGTCATGGTGACTTCTCTGGTCGCACAGTTGATGCATACTTGATATTGGGTTAACCAATGCGTTCCCAAAATAATATCCAATTTGGCAAACTCGATGACTATCAAGGATGTTGGAAATCTGACTCCCTTGATATCAATTTCCAAATTGCGGCAGACCAGATTGCTTTGGAGCACAGATCCCAGGGATTGTACCATCATCTTTTTTCCCAAAATCGAGCAAGGAAATTTCTTTTGGGCAACAAAACTCCGTGAAATAAAAGAGTGGGAAGCCCTAGAGTCAAATAAAATGATTGCGGGTATGTTATTAACAGGAAACATACCAATGACGATTTCTGGGCCCTCTTGGGCTTCGTCAGTGGAGAGGTGATGAATTTGCCCTTGGATGGTCTTCTGCGCCGAAAAGGGCTCCAGGTAGTTGAATTGTGGACTGAGTGGAGCAGTTGGCTTGCCATTCTTGGGGCACTGTCTGGCATAATGTCCGGTTTGCCCATAATTAAAGCAGGAATTGTTGCGCTGACATTCTTCACGTATCGGACCGGTCACGACATTCTTGGCTTGGGTAGTGGTCTTGTTAACATTTTGCTGCCAATTGGGCTTGTACTCAACCTGAGTCTGCTACCAAGTACAAGCCTTCTGCACTGGTTGCATATCCTTCTTAGGCTCGAATTTGCGCTTGTTATCATTATTAGCGGGCCTGTTGTCGTGCATGAGCTTGTGTTCCCTTTCTGCGATGAGGGCCTTGTTCACCAGAGTTTGGAAATCCGGGAAATCAAACATACTGAGAGTGCATCTGAGGTGTTGGTTCAATCCTCCAAGAAATCTGTCGACCTTCCTTTCTTCTGTGGCCACATCATAAAGAGAATAGCAGGCCAAATGATTGAAGTTGTGCAAGTACTACTTACTGACAGGCTTCCTTGAGTGAGAGCGAGGAATTCGCACTGCTTGATTTTCATAATTCCGGCTAGAATATGGTACTTGCAGAAATGATCCTTGAATTTGGTCCAAGTAATCTCTTCATCCGTGAGCCACATAGCCTTAGCATTATCCCACCATATGGTGGCAGCTCCTCAGAGATAATGCCTAGCGAACGGGACCTTTTCACCTTCTTCAGTGCGAGCAATTTCCAGCTGTTTCTCAATAGTCCTTAACCAATCATCGGCTTCCAAAGGATCGATAACTTTACTGAAACTAGGAGGCTTGGTCCTCTGAAAATCTGACAGCTTGGAGTAATGACCATTCTGATTTCCATTCTGCCCAACCATAGCTTGCACACTTCTCAACAGCTCAAGCAGATCGTTGTTTCTTCTTTCTTCAAACATACGCATGATTTGCTCAGTGGGGGGCGGATCTGGCGGTGGAGGCGGTGGTGGCTGGTACGACTCGAGGGAATGTCCTGCCTGTCTTGCTGAGCGACGAACAGGGACATCCTCACAAGTGTGGCTGTTGCTGCCTCCCCGCGTCATCCTATTATTTATTTTCCCAATATAACGCAACCGAGATGAGAAATATCCAAGAATGGGAGGAAAAGCCAGCGACAAATCCCAGAAGAAAACGGCGAGAATAAACCAAGGCGAATAATAAAAAGGTTCCGACATAATTATACATAGACTCACACATGAAAGATAAACATCTTGAAGGGTTCACTACCCTCATACATGAAACTAAGCATCATGACACGTACAACTACATCCATACATCATCCTCATGATGAATGCAGGTACTCTAACGATCTAATGCTCAGCTGGCGCTGCTACGGGCTCCTCTCCTGAGCCAGACTGAGATCCTGAGCTGATAGTAGATACCTTCAGGTTAAAAGTGACACGGCGGCGCTGCCTCGACGACTCTCCCTTAGGGGCAGGTGCAGGGAGAGATCTAAGCATAGGGGCAGCAGGAGTAGCGACAAGGGAAACCAACACAGCAGGGGCACTGCAAGGGGTCACTGCCAAAGGGTGAGTGGTACCCTGAGTGTTCATCGTAATAACTGGGGTAACACAGGCGGGAGGAACGTATGGAGTGAAACCGATAGTACGTGGAGGGTTCCTATTCCGAGCAGCGGCAAGGGCTATCCAGGCTCGGGTTAGCTCTCGAGCTAACTCATAGATCAAGAGGTAACTGGCAGTGATTGTCGGTGTACAAAAGAAGGGGCGCACCTTTGTACCCCTTTACCTGTGCACGGATAGTCGGAGCCGCGTCCACGGCCGCACCAAGCAGGACAGGGGAGGTGAACCAAGGAAAAACCAAAGCCCAAGACGATCAAGACAATGCCAAGACCAGGAACGCAAAGAAGCAGAGGGATGGAGTAGTTTCCCCCGGCAAGACCCTTGCCGGCGACGGCCTCAGCAGCCCCCGCAAGACCCTTGCCGGGGCAGCACACCCAAACACCAACAAAGCGAGCCTCCCTTGAGCCCACGGTCTCCAACACCATCAACCATGTTGGGCCAGGGCTCGGAAGGTACCTCTGTGGTGGCACACAGATCTTTGTGAAGACAAGGAACATTCAAGATCAGATGAGGATTAGAAGGCAGCGATCCTCGGCAAGATCCTTGCCGAGGAAAGCCACAAGACCCCCGGCAAGATCCTTGCCGGGGACGACTGCGCATCACGGCAAGGCCCTTGCTGGGCCACCTGGCAGGCCCACGCCAAGGGCGCCAGCAGGGCCACCTCCAGGCCCGCACTAGCCAAGTCTCCACCGTAGTTCGCATGTAGCTGCCAGCCCAACCACCTGGGCAGGCACCTGCGTGGCAACATGCAGCTCCCAGGCCAACTCAGCAAGCGCCTACATGGCGGCATGCAGATCTTCGTGGATGCTTTTCCACCATGCTACCTCAGCTGCCTGCCTGCCTACATGGCACTGCATGCATCACTGACCAGGACGCGTGTCGAAGCAAGGAGGAGCGGCGACGGACGGGACAAGCCTCGTTCCCGTCCCCAATAAAGCAAGGGGACACCTAAGCAATGCATTAAGCGCGGACTAAGGCATAGCCTAGTGGTAGGAAGGGGTTGATGCCTTCCCACCCACCCAGGTTCAAGGCACGGTACTTGCAATTTGGGTTTGTTGCACCAATTATACTGTAGGGGGTTCCCTTATAGTCTTTTTGTCAAAAAAACGATGCATTAAATGCGTCTTGTCCTGTAATACGAGGGATAAGATCATAGCACTGTACAACTTTCCACCTCCTGTATGCCACTGTGGCAGCCCCTTTCGACTATAAAAGGAGGCCCATGGCGTACTGGAGAAGGATTCGGCTCCCTGAACTACCCAGCCACCGTAGCTAGTTCAAGGGCTCAAGAACACTCAATACATCCACCAAAGCAGGACTAGCATTTTACGCATCCTCGCGGCCCGAACCTGGGTAAAAGATCCTCGTGCTGACTACTGATCCTTCTCTTCTTGCAACCCTGCGCCCCGGCAACCGTAGTAGGGATTCTTGTGATCCCATAGGTGTTGTTTCCCACCGACATATTTGGCGCGCCTGGTAAGGGCGCAATTGTGAGAATCTGGTCTAGTAGTTAGCCTAGCGTTTCTTCATCGCCATGGCTCCCAAGAAGAAGATGGCCACAGCGATCGGCTCGTCGGGGGCTGAACGGCCCGTGCCAGTGCGGGCGAGCAGCGGCTCGGTCACGGACAGAACCTGAGTCGCGGTCCGCGAGCACCAGCATCGCCCTGGCAGTCAGAGCCTGGCGAGCGGCGCCGTTCGCGTGCCAGGCGACGGGCCGCACATCACCAAGTCTAAAGATGGGGCTGGCCCCCCGCAGGCGGTGAGGGGCCCTCCAGGAGTGTCGTTGTGCCACCCACGGGCGGCGCAGCAACCTCCAAGACGCCCACGCCGGCGACCACTGCACGCTCTATCCATGGTGTGTGCGACGAGCAGCGACCACGCCGGTGACCCTAGGCACCACAGTGGGAAGAGCCATGTGCATCATTCGCGGGATGAAGGAGTTCAGCCTGCCCGCTGAAGCGCTGGAGAAAATGGTGTGCAGCCGTTGGGTAATGACGGAGCTCCTTCTAACGTGGTTAGAAGTCGAAGCGGGCCACGGTCCATGCAGCTGTCACCACCACCCACACCAACAGAAGCTTTGGCGCACGCGCAGCTGCTCCTCGACTTCCCTCCTGCTGCAGAGAAGCTCGACGAGTGGAGGGCCACCATCCGGAGCCTCGTCGCCATCGCCAACAAAGACGATCTGCGACCGGCGGGGCCCTCGGGTCGCCGCTCCACCGAGCCACCACATGATGGTGTTGGGAGGACCGGGGTAGCTGCGGCCACGGTGCACTCTCCTCCTCCTCGCCAGCCGCCGCGAGCGTCTTCTCGTCGTGACGACGCTTGTGATAACATCTCTATAGTGTCATCCGACCCGCGGACCCATCACGACCAGCACCAAGTTCTTCGAGAACGAGCTCACGAAGATGCTCGGACCACTATTGAGCACCGGCGTGATACACGCCACCAGTCGGACAAGCGGGCGGGACCTGCTATGGACCACCCAGCACCGGGGGGCTCCGGCAGCCTACCTTACGAGGTGGGCTGCCCGGCCTTTACCCATGAGCTGCGGCAGTTCCAATGGCTGTCCCACCACACGTTCAAGCCCGATGTCAGCGAGAAGTACACTGGCAAGACCCATCCGTCCGAGTTCCTCAGCATCTACACCATCGCAATGCAGGCGGCTGAAGCTCGCGACGACAAGGTGCTTGCCAATTATTTCCCACTGGCGCTGAAGCCCAATGTTATGTCTTGGTTGATGCACTTGCCGGCGGATTCCATCTCTTCTTCGTCGGATCTGTGCCATGAGTTCGTTGGCGCCTTCACAGGAGGCCACCAAGCTCATGGCTAGGCCAGTGATCTGCATATCATTCCCTAGAAGGAAGGGGAAACCCTGCGCAAGTGCATCCAGAGGTTCAGCCGAGTGCAATGCAACATCCCCGATGTTCATCCCGCCGCTGTGATCAGCGCGTTCCATCAGAACGTGCGCAACCGCAAGATGCGCGAAGAGCTAGCGATGACCAAGGTTAAGGATGTGGCCGAACTCTACGTTCTGGCCGATAGATGTGCTCGGGCTGAAGAGGGAAGGAAGTACCCCGGCGAAGATGCCGGCGCGGAAACCGACTCTACCGACGAAGACGCCGCCACCCCGACGAAGAAGGGCCGGCGTCGCAACAGGAAACGCAAGGGCAAGGCCGTACTTGCCGTTGAAGGATCTGACGACACTGGCGCTGCCAAGAAGGTCAAGGCAGACGGCCCCGGCAAGGAGATTGCGGGTGCGCCGCTTCCGGGCCTTAGCAGCCGACGACAAGCCGAGGCTCGGCAAGCGATCTTGCAAGATCCACCGCACCAAGGGCCACGATCTCCGAACTGCCGCAAGTCGAGCTGCTTGCTGAAAAGAAAAAGGCCGAGTATGAAAGGCGGACAAGGAGAAAGGTCGACGCGGTGCGAGGATCCGGCAAGAAGCGTGGCGGCCAAGGAAGCCGCCCCGGCAAGGACAACTAGCAAGAGAGGCCCGCCCGGGGCCGTGACAAGAAACAAGAAGACGATGATCACGACGAAGACGACGAGCCCGGTGACCAAGAGTTCCAGAAGGCTACGGAGGCCATGTGCGTCGATGGTGGCGCCTCGCTGCATACTTCTCACTGCCAGCTCAAGCAGTGGACGCGTGACATTACAATAGCGGAGCCGTCGTTCGACGCTCAGAAGCCGCTAAAGTGGTCCAGCACGCCCCTCATCTTTGACGCCAAGGACCACCCTGACCGCACAACCGCGGTCGGGTGTTTTCCATTGTTGGTCTCACCAACGATATGCAACCTCAGGGTGAACAAGTTGTTGGTCGATGGCGGGGCTGGCCTGAACTTGATCTTGCCCGTCGTGATCAAAAGGCTGCAAATTCCTGATGAAGACCTCGAGGAAACGGGCACGTTTCAAGGGGTCAATCCGGGGAGGAGCCAGCCGAAGGGGAAGGTCAGGCCGTGAAGTTTGGAGGAGAGTTGAACTACAGGATGGAGAGGATCGTCTTCGACGTGGCCGAGATCCCCTTGCCCTACAACGGGATCCTCGGCCGCCCGGCACTAGCCAAGTTCATGGCGGCATCACACTACGCCTACAACATGTTAAAGATGCATGGGCCATTGACCATCATCTCTGTCCCCTCCGACAAGAAGGACGCGCTGATTTGGGCCGACCAACTCTACCGGGAAGTAGTTGCAGCAGCTGCTGTCAAGGCACTTGCTCCTGCCGCTGAAGGCCCGAGAAGGAAGAAGAAGCCCGGCAAGACCTCTCGCACCCACTCCGGCAAGCACACCTCCTCGGAGTTTTGCACTACCGTCGAGGACGTGCCAGAGAGCTCTACCGGCAAGAGCAAGAAATCCAGAGCCGAGCCACCGCAGACCAAGAAGGTGTCCGTCAGGGAGGATGGCACGGGATGGGCCTTCACCATAGGCTCCACCCTCGATAGCAAATAGGAAGGCGCGCTCGTCACCTTCCTGCGGGCGAATGTCGACGTGTTTGTGTGGCAAGCATCCGGCATCCCCGGTGTTCCCAGGGAGGTGATTGAGCACCACCTAGCTGTCTGCCCTCATGTGCGGCCCGTCAAGCGTAAGGTCGAAGCGAGGCTCGAGAGGCGGGAGTTCATCATAGAGAGATCGGGGCGTTTGAGCGGCAGGTTTGGTGAGAGGAGTGCTCCACCCGACGTGGTTGGCCAATCCGGTAGTGGTGCGCAAGGCAAACGGGAAGTGGAGGTTGTGTATTGATTACACAGATATCAATAAGGCTTGTCCTAAGGACCCCTTCTCGTTGTGGCCCATCGACCAGATTGTTGACTCCACGGCCGGGTGTGATCTATTATCATTCCTCGACGCCTACTCGTGCTACCACCAAATCTTCATGACAAGAGAGGATGAAGAGAAGACAACATTCATCACGCCATGTGGTACGTATTGCTTTTTACGGATGCCTTTCGGGTTGAAAAGTGCTGGCTCGATGTTTGCAAAAGCAGTCCAAATTGGTTTTGAACCCCAGTTCCATAGAAATATGGAAGCATACATGGATCACATAATGGTCAAAACCAAGGACGGGCCAACTCTTGTGCAAGATCTAGAAGAGACATTTGCCAACCTGCGCAAGATCAACCTTAAGATGAACACTGAGAAGTGTGTCTTCGGTGTTCCGTCCGGCAAGCTTCTCGGATTCTTCGTGTCGCAGCGCAGGATCGAGGCAAACCCAGACAAAATTAAGGCTATTGAGCAGATTGAGGCACCCAAGCGGATCAGAGATGTGCGTCGGCTCACCGGCTGCGTCACTGCCATGAGCAGGTTCATCTCCAAGTCCGCCGAGCGTGCCCTTCCCTTCTTAAAAATCTTGAAGAAGGCATGCCCAATGGAGTGGACCCCAGAAGCCGAGGCGGCATTGCAGGATCTGAAGAAATACCTTTCCTCCATGCCAGTCCTGGTTGCGCCTAAACCACAAGAGTCGTTGCTGCTGTATATGGCGGCGATGAATCAAGTGGTGAGTGCCGCACTGGTGGCACAGAGGGAGGTTGACGAGGAGGCAGTGGCGACGGCAGAACCAGTGGATGGCAAGCCAAAGATCCCCCCGGCAGGGCATATAAACAGTGTCCCGGCCGGCATATAAACAATGTCCAGCTCGAACTCTAACTACCCCTACCTTACAATACAAGTTACGTACATATGGCAGTTTATCTCTACGGGCCAAGAGTCGCCTTTGGGCCTTGGGCCCTTGGCTGAACCGCCATATTCCAGAGCTGTCTTGGGCTTCATGAATCGCCATAGGTATAACCCGGCCCCTACTGGGCAGGTCATACCTAATAGTTATATCCCCAACATTAGGCCCCAGATTGATTTGAACTGGTTTATGTCAATCTTCAACACTTATAAGCAAAATAAATGCGCTCTTCATTGTGCGAGTTTGTAACCCGCCATAGCGTTATCTTCTAAATTTGCGATAACCCGCCATGACGTCATCTGTCATTATTTCACACTTTATCCAATATATCTCAACGGATCCTTATCTTAATGACCATCCCGAGAATCGAGGCATCCTGGTAGCTGGATAACCATACTTTTGGCCTCCTCATTTTTCGCGCCCACTTAAGAATCTCTCCTTATAAATAAGCACGACCGGTCTTTCCTCATTCTCCCCCTTTTCAGCGTCTTCTTCCTCTCACAACCCTTCTGCTGCTCGAGCTCCGCCGCCGCCGCAGAGCACCTCGTCTTCCTCAACCTCGGCCGCTGCATCAACCTGAGTCGATCCAGAGAACGGTGGCGACCCTTCGCAGTAGATCTACAGCTGTAAGTTCCTGCATTCCCATTCCTCAGATCCGCATTAGGATTTGCGAGTTTCTCTGCGTTCTTTGTAGTTCATCCTCCAGGCTGTACCGCGACTTCTTTGATCTGAAAACGGTGTTAAACCAATGTGGTAGTTGTTTTATTTCCACTTTTGATATCAGTAGATCCCCTTTCCAGGAAGAAACATCTTGTGAAAGCTCATGAACTCATCTGTA
Source organism: Aegilops longissima (assembly GCA_021605205.1). Taxonomy (NCBI): domain Eukaryota; kingdom Viridiplantae; phylum Streptophyta; class Magnoliopsida; order Poales; family Poaceae; genus Aegilops; species Aegilops longissima. The sequence goes on from CM038678.1 coordinate 473,292,383, forward strand.
CTGGTTTCTAGGTCTAGATTTATTTTTCTTTTCCTGACCAGCCGTTGATCCAAAATAATAGCCGCAGCCTGTGAAACTTGTTTATGTAACACTTAGGCAAAACTGCATTTGTTAGATCCATCTAGCCATGGCGGCTTAAACTGTCGACTTACATTGAAATGCTCAATAGACATCCTCTGATTTATCATGGCGGTTTACATAACTTGCACTGCTCATAGCGGTTTACATCACCTGACATATTTTAGCCATATATCATTAGGCCCCTTTGTAAGCCGCCATCTTGAATATGCACTGTAATATTTTCCCTCTCCGGCTTAAGTTTGAACCGGCAATTTCACTCTCTATTAGGCTTCCGTCTTCATAATGCCGCCCAGAACACCCACTACGTGCAATTGGGTCAAGTCCATCGTCACGGATAGAACACTTGACGATTTTGTGAAAACTTGCTATCTGCCAAAGAAGGAAATCATGTACTACCGTGCTCCTGATCCAACCGAGGAAAAGCCTCAACCCAAAGAGGGGGAAGTCATCGTCTTCACTGACCACATGAACCGGGGCTTTTCCCCACCCGGCTCAAAGTTTTTTAGAGACGTCCTACACTTTTTTGACCTCCGTCCTCAAGACATCGGACCCAACTCCGTGTCTAATATTTGCAACTTTCAAGTGTTCTGTGAGGTGTATCTTGGAGAAGAACCCAACTTGTTACTCTTCAGAGAGTTATTTTATTTGAACCGCCAGAATGAACGCGCCAACAGGCCTAGCTTGGAACTTGGTGGGGTCTCGATCCAACAATGGAGAGACGCCATTTTCCCATATGAAAATCCACCGAGTCACCCTAAAGACTGGAACCAGACATGGTTCTATTACATAGACACTTCTCCGGCTAATGAAAACCCTCTTCCCGTCTTTCGCGCCCTGCGCCTTGAGTCTACTCATCCTCTACCAGATAAGATGTCCCATGTTGATCGCCAGAAACTCGCCCCCACCATGACTAAAATCAAGGCTCTTTTGGGGAATGGTTTAAGTTGTATCGACTTGGTCTGTGTTTGGCTTGCCTGGCAGATTATTCCGTTAAGCCGCCATTCTGGTTTGATGTGCACCTACACGGGCCAGAAGAACGATCCTCTGCGGCACAGCCCTGACAATTTACTTGACGACGTCATTGATGATATGACAAAGTCGCTCTTGAACGAGAGCCTAGCGGACTGTGGCAAGGTGGGCTTTACTCAGCCACTGAATTGAGCATTTTTACCTTCACCCTTGAGGTTTTGTCTTTACTCAGACTCTCGCTGATTTTCATAGGCTAATGACCAATTTTGGAAAGCAAAGTACGATCATGAAGCTGCAAAAGAGAGCCAGGAAGGCCAAGAAAGCCGCCAGGAAAGCCGCCGCCAAAAAGAAAGGAAATAAGACCAGCGCCTCAGACTTGCTTCGACTAGAAGATACCTCTGAGTCGGAGGTAGCTCTTGACTCTCTAGGCTCCTTTTTAATTACCTTATTGACACTGATTATCATCAGGAGGACACGGGAACGAGTTACGTAGTGGATGAAGAGGTAACTATTATTTCCTCCAACTCCGAGCCTTTGCCAAGACAGAAAATCCAAAGAGTGACCCGGAAAGTAAGATTTTCACATCCTTTAGCTTATCAAGATCCTCAATTTCTTTTGAAGCAACAGATGCACGAGAGCCGGAGGCAGACCCGACCAACAAGGGCCTTGAGAACTCTCCTCGGCTTACCCAATACACCAAGAAAGCGCGGAGCGAGGTCACTTCCGACTTAACTCCTTCTTATCCGGGTCTCACTCGTCAACCACTCAATTCTTGACTTGAATTATAAGAAATATTTTTTCTTTCATCAATTATCCTTACTATGCCAACCGCCAAGTCTATTGCTTATGATGAATATGCTGTATAAGTCTGTTCTAAAGCTTACACGTTTGTTCTAAGTCTACAGCATATTCATCATAAGCAATATACTTGGGGGTTGGCATAGTAAGGATAATTCAGTGAAGGGAAAGAATTTATACCTCAAATTTCTGGTGCATTTGCTTCACCATATCAACTTCAAGGTCACGGCTGCTGTGCACTTGGTTGAGATATCCAGAAAAAACTTCCCCAATGCTCATGTGAGTATAATCAGCAATGCCAAATCTAACCTTACGACATTCCAGGTGCTCTTCTTTGGCAAAACACCTTGGCTAGCACAGTATGTCTCCCCGGCTCAGTGTAGCCAGTATTGGAAATTTCAACATCAACATCTTTTGGGTCGTCTGTCTTGGCCGGGCTAGAGACTTCAAGGTTTTCAGAGCCATCGGCGGCTTGATCAGCAGGCGGGTCAGTAGTTGACATTGGTGTATCATGCGCCGGTTCAAGTGGCGACTCAGGAATAGAGGCCTCAGGCGCGGTCGTCTGGAGTTCCGGTTCTTTAAAAGATGACTCTTCAGTCGGCTTTCTTTTCTTCACCTTCTTGCTGGGCTTCGCTTTTCCACTACATAAGATTAAAATATTAGTACAAATATAAAGAATTGAAATGAATATAGAATAAGTAAGTTATTATTACCCTGGTGCGGTCTTAAAAGCCGGCATGTTGGAATAGAGTGAGTCACCGGAGGAAGGTGAAGCTTCCTGATAATTCGAGTCAAAAGAATTGAGTGGTTGACGAGTGAGACCCGCCAAAGGATAAGAAGGAGTTAAGTCGGAAGTGACCTCGTTCCGGCGCTTTCTTGGTGTATTGGGTAAGCCGGAGGAGAGTTCTACGTCCTTGCTGGTCGGGTCTGCCTCCAGCTCTCGTGCATCTGTTGCTTCAAAAGAAATTGAGGATCTTGATAAGCTAAAGGATGTGAAAATCTTACTTTCCGGGTCACTCTTTGGATTTTCTGTCTTGGCAAAGGCTCGGAGTCGGAGGAAATAATAGTTACCTCTTCATCCACTCCGTGACTCGTTCCCGTGTCCTCCTGATGATAATCAGTGTCAATAAGTTAATTAAAAAAGGAGCCTAGAGAGTCAAGATCTACCTCCGACTCAAAGGTATCTTCTAGTCAAAGCAAGTCTAAGGCGCTGGTCTTATTTGCTTTCTTTTTGGCGGCGCTTTCCTGGTGGCTTTCTTAGCCTTCCTGGCTCTCTTTGCAGCTTCATGATCATACTTTGCTTTCCAAAATTGGTCAATAGCCTATGAAAATCAGCAAGAGTCTGAGTAAAGACAAAACCTCAAGGGTGAAGGTAAAAATGCTCAATTCAGTGGTTGAGTAAAGCCCACCTTGCCACAGTCCGCAAGGCTCTCGTTCAAGAGCGACTTTGTCATATCATCAATGACGTCGTCAAGTAAATCGTTAGGGCTGTGTCGCAGAGGATCGTTCTTTTGGCCCGTGTAGGTGCACATCAAACTAGCGGCGGCTCAATGGAATAATCTGCCAGGCAAGCCAAACCCGGACCAAGTCGATACCACTTAAACCATTCCCCAAAAGAGCCTTGATTTTAGTCATGGTGGGGGCGAGTTTCTGGCGATCAGCAGGGAACATCTTATCTGGTAGAGGATGAGTAGACTCAAGGCGCAAGGCGCGAAAGCCGAGAAGAGGGTTTTCATCAGCCGGAGAAGTGTCTTGGCAATAGAACCATGTCTGGTTCCAGTCTTTAGGGTGACTTGATGGATTTGCATCGGGGAAAATGTCGTCTCTCTGTTGTTGGATCGAGACCCCACCAAGTTCCAAGCTAGGCCCGTTGGCGCGTTCATTCTGGCGGTTCAAATAAAATAACTCTCTGAAGAGTAACAAGTTGGGTTCTTCTCCAAGATACACCTCACAGAACACTTGAAAGTTGCAAATATTAGACACGGAGTTGGGTCCGATGTCTTGAGGACAGAGGTCAAAAAAGTGTAGGACGTCTCTAAAAAACTTTGAGCCGGGTGAGTCAAAAAAGTGTAAGACGATGACTTCCCCCTCTTTGGGTTGAGGCTTTTCCTCGGTTGGATCAGGAACACGGTAGTACATGATTTCCTTCTTTGGCAGATAGCAAGTTTTCACAAAATCGTCAAGTGTTCTATCCGTGACGATGGACTTGGCCCAATTGCATGTAGTGGGTGTTCTGGGCGGCATTATGAAGACGGAAGCCTAATAGAGAGTGAAAAATTGCCGGTTCAAACTTAAGTCGGAGAGGGAAAATATTACAGTGCATATTCAAGATGGCGGCTCACAAAGGGGCCTAATGATATATGGCTAGAATATGTCAGGTGATGTAAACCGCTATGATCAGTGCAAGTTATGTAAACCGCCATGATAAATCGGAGGATGTCTGTTGAGCATTTCAATGTAAGTCGACAGTTTAAGCCGCCATGGCTAGATGGATCTAACAAATGCAGTTTTGCCTAAGTGTTACATAAACAAGTTTCATAGGTTGCGGCTATTATTTTGGATCAACGGCTGGTCAGGAAAAGAAAAATAAATCTAGACCTAGAAACCAGTACAGATGAGTTCATGAGCTTTCACAAGATGTTTCTTCCAGGAAAGGGGATCTACTGATATCAAAAGTGGAAATAAAACAACTACCGCATTGGTTTAACACCGTTTTCATATCAAAGAAGTCGCGGTACAGCCTGGAGGATGAACTACAAAGAACGCAGAGAAACTCGCAAACCCTAATGTGGATTTGAGGAATGGGAAGGCAGGAACTTACAGCTGCAGATCTACTGCGAAGGGTCGCCGCCATTCTCTGGATCGACCCAGGTTGATGCAGCGGCCGAGGTTGAGGAAGACGAGGTGCTCTGCGGCGGTGGCGGAGCTCGAGCAGCAGAAGGGTTGCGAGAGGAAGAAGACGCTGGAAAGGGGGAGAATGAGGAAAGACCGGTCGTGCTTATTTATAAGGAGAGATTCTTAAGTGGGTGCGAAAAATGAGGAGGCCAAAAGTATGGTTATCCAGCTACCAGGATGCCTCGATTCTCGGGATGTTCATTAAGATAAGGATCCGTTGAGATATATTGGATTAAGTGTGAAATAATGACAGATGACGTCATGGCGGGTTATCGCAAATTTAGAAGATGACGTCATGGCGGGTTACAAGCTCTCGCACAATGAAGAGCAGAAGATTTTGTTTATAAGTGTTGAAGATTGACATAAACCAGTTCAAATCAATCTGGGGCCTAATGTTGGGGATATAACTATTAGGTATGACCCGCCCAGTAGGGGCTGGGTTATACCTATGGCGATTCATGAAGCCCAAGACAGCTCTGGAATATGGTGGTTCAGCCAAGGGCCCAAGGCCCAAAGGCGACTCTTGGCCCGTAGAGATAAACCTCCATATGTACGTAACTTGTATTGTAAGGTAGGGTTAGTTAGAGACCGAGCTGGACACTGTTTATATGCCGGCCGGGACTCTGTAAGCCGTGAGGCATCAACCTCTGTATATAAAGGGACGACCCAGCGGCGGTTCAAGGACAAGTAACAACAGATCAAAAGCTAGGTCAAGCGGATTCGCTCCCTAGTAATCAAAACATAAGCAATACCACCTCAAACTAGATTAGTCCTTTACCTTCACCGCAAGGGGCCGAACCAGTATAAACCCTCGTGTCCTTTGTCCCGTTTTAACCCCTTTAAGCTTCCTAGTTGCGATGGCTCCATGCTTAAGTCCTTTCACTAGGACATCTGCCGTGACAATTCCATGACAGGAGAGGACTTTCGGGAGGAAGCGCCGCTGCCTCGAGGCGGAACTTGGGCAGGAGCACTTTTCCCTCCAGTGGAGCAATTCCGCCGGGGGAACTTCCCTCCCAGAGGGGGAAATCATCGTCGTCATCATCATCATCATCACCAACAACTCTCCCATCTTGGGGAGGGCTATCTTCATCAAAATCTTCAACAGCACCAACTCCTCTCAAGCCCTAGTTCATCTCTTGTGTTCAATCTTTGTATCAAAACTATAGATTCGTGTTTGTGGGTGACTAGTAGTGTTGATTACATCTTGTAATTGATTACTATATGGTTTATTTGGTGGAAGATTATATGTTCAGATCCATTATGCTATTTAATACCCCTCTGATCTTGAGCATGTTTATCATTTGTGAGAAGTTACTTTCGTTCTTGAGGTCACGTGAGAAATCATGTTGCAAGTAATCATGTGAACTTGATATGTGTTCGATATTTTGATGATATGTATGTTGGCATTCTCTTAGTGGTGTCATGTGAACGTCGACTTCATGACACTTCACCATATTTGGGCCTAAGGGAATGCATTGTGGAGTAGTTATTAGATGGTGGGTTGCAAGAGTGACAAAAGCTTAAACCCCGGTTTATGCGCTATTCCGTAAGGAACCGATTGGATCCAAAAGTTTAATGCTATGGTTAGAATGTATTCTTAATACTTTTCTCGTAGTTGTAGATGCTTGCGAGAGGATTAATCATAAGTAGGAGGTTTTTTCAAGTAATAACAGCACCTAAGCACCAGTCCACCCACATATCAAACTATCAAAGTACCAAATACGAATTAAGCCAACATGATGAAAGTGACTAGATGAAATTCTTGTGTACCCTCAAGAACACTTTGGTTATCATAAGAAACCATTTTGGCCTGTCCTTTGCCTCAAAAGAATTGGGATAACTTGCTGCACTTTTTTTACTACTATCGTTACTTGCTCGTTACAAATTATCTTGCTATCAAACTACTCCGCTATTCACAATTTCAGCACTTGCAGACATTACCTTGCTGAAAACCACTTGTCATTTCCTTCTACTCCTTGTCGGGTTCGACACTCTTACTTATTCAAAAGGCTACAATTGACCCCATATACTTGTGGGTAATCAAGGCTATTTTCTGGTGCCGTTGCCGGGGAGTGAAGCGCTCTTGGTAAGGAAACATTATTACTACATGCTGAAATTTATTGTCACTTGCTACTATGGAAAACAATCCTTTGAGGGGTTTGTTCGGGGTATCTTCACCTCAAACAGACCACAATTAGTTGCCTCTCAACCAACTACACCTACTGAAAATATTGAATATGAAATTCCTTCGGGTATGTTAGAACAACTGCTAGCTAATCATTATGCAGGAGATGGAACCGAACATCCTGATATGCACTTGATATGTGTGGATGAAATTTGTGGATTGTTTAAGCTTGCAGGTTTGCCCAGAGATGAAGCTAAGAAGAAGTTTTTCCCTTTACCTTTGAAGGGAAAATCATTGACATGTTATAGGCTATGCTATGATATTGGATCTTGGAACTGGAATCGGTTGAAATTGGAATTTCATCAAAAAAATATCCTATGCATCTAGTTCATCGTGATTGGAATTACATATATAATTTTTGGCCTCGTGAAGGATAAAGTATCGCTCTAGCTTAGGGGAGGCTTAAGTCAATATTATATTCATGTCCCAATCACGAGCTCTCGAGAGAAATTATTATTCTGAATTTTTATGCTCGTCTTTCTCGTAATGATCAATCCATGCTCGATACTTCTTGTACTAGTTCTTTTATGAAGAAGACTATTGAATTCCAGTGGGATATTTTAGAAAGAATTAAATGCAACTCTGAAGATTGGGAACTCGATGAAGGTAAAGAGTCAGGTATTGAACCTAAGTTTGATTGTGTTAAATCTTTTATGAATACCGATGCTTTTCAAAAGTTTAACACTAAATATGGACTTGACTCTTAGATAGTAGCTTCCTTTTGTGAATCTTTCTACTCATGTTGATCTCCCTAGGGAGAAGTGTTTTAAATATCACCCACCTATTAAAGAAGAAGTTAAAGAACCAGAAAAATCTAAAGAAGAAAATATCATTTACAATGTTGATCCAGTTATTCCCACTGCTTATATTGAAAAACCACCTTTTCCTATTAGGATGAAGGAACATGCTAAAGCTTCAACTGTGGTTAACAAAAGTTATGTTAGAACACCCAAACCATCTGAACAAATCAGAGTTGAACCTAGTGTTGCTATGGTTAAAGATCTCTTAGTCGATAATATTGATGGGCATGTTATTTACTTCTGTGATGAAGCTTCTAGAATTGCCAAACCTGAAGGAATAGATAAACATAGACCAGTTGTTGGCATGCATGTTGTCTCAGTTAAGATAGGAGATCACTGTTATCATGGGTTATGTGACCAAGGTGCTAGTGTGAGTGTTATTCCTTTCACCTTATATCAAGAAATTAAAGATGAAATAGCACCCGCTGAAATAGAAGGCATAGATGTAACTATTAAACTTGCTAATAGAGATATTATATCACCAATTGGGATTATTAGAGATGTTGAAGTCTTGTGTGGGAAACTAAAATACCCTACTAATTTTCTTGTTCTTAGCTGCCCACAACATGACTTTTGTCCCTTTATTTTTGGTAGACCTTTCTTGAACAACGTAATGCCAAAATAGATTGTGAGAAACAAACTGTCGGTGTTAGCTTTGGTGATGAATCCCATGAATTTAATTTTTCCAAGTTTAGTAGACAACCTCACAAGAAATATTTGCCTAGTAAGGATGAAATTATTGGTCTTGCTTCTATTGTTGTGCCTCCTACTGGTCCTTTGGAACAATATTTGCTAGACCATGATAATGATTTGCATATGCGTGAAAGAAATGAAATAGATAGAATCTTTTTCGAACAACAACCTCTGCTTAAACACAATTTGCCTATTGAAACTCTAGGAGGTCCTCCTCCACCTAAAGGTGATCCTGTGTTTGAGTTAAAACAATTGCCAGACACTTTGAAATATGCTTACCTTGATGTGAAAAAGATATATCTTGTTATTATTAGTGCTAACCTTTGAGAACATGAAGAAGAAAGATTATTGAAAGTTCTAAGGAAGCACAGGGCTGCTATTGGATATACTCTTGATGATCTTGAGGGCATTAGTCCCACTCTATGTCAGCAGAAGATTAATATGGAACCTGATGCTAAACCGTTGTTGATCACCAGCGTCGGTTAAATCCGAAGATGAAAGAAGTGGTAAGAACGGAAATATTGAAACTTCTAGAAGCAGGTATAATCTATCCTATAGCTGATAGTAGATGGGTAAGTCCTGTTCATTGTGTCCCTAAGAAGGGAGGTATTACTGTTGTTCCTAATGATAAGAATGAGCTTATTCCACAAAGAATTGTCACAGGCTATAGGATGGTAATTGATTATAGAAAATTAAACAAAGCAACTAGAAACGATCATTACCCTCTGCCTTTCATTGATCAAATGTTAGAAAGATTATCTAAGCACACACATTTTTGCTTCTTTGATGGATATTCTGGTTTTTCACAAATACCTGTTTTACATCCTGATCAAGAAAAGACCACTTTTACTTGTCCTTTTGGAAACTTTGCATATAGACGTATGCCTTTTGGTCTATGTAATGCACCTGCTACTTTTCAAAGATGTATGACTGCTATAGTCTCTGATTTCTGTGAAAAGATTGTTGAGGTTTTCATGGATGACTTTTCTGTTTATGGGAAGTATTTTGATGATTGTTTAAGCAATCTTGATCGAGTTTTGCAGAGATGTGAACAAATAAATCTTGTCTTGAATTGGAAAAAGTGCCACTTCATGGTTAACGAAGGTATTGTTTTGGGCCATATAAGAGGCATTGAGGTGGACAAAGCCAAGGTTGATGCAATTGAGAAAATGCCATGTCCTAAAGATATCAAAGGTATTCGTAGTTTCCTTAGTCATGATGGTTTCTATAGAAGGTTTATCAAAGACTTTTCTAAAATTTCTAGGCCTCTTACTAATCTTTTGCAAAAGGATATTCCCTTTATGTTTGATGATGATTGTTTAGAAGCCTTTGAAACACTAAAGAAAGCCTTAATTATTGCACCTGTTGTTCAACCACCTGATTGAACTTGCCTTTTGAGATTATGTGTGATGCTAGTGATTATGCTGCTGGTGCTGTTCTAGGAAAAAGAGTTGATAAGAAACTGAATGATATTCATTATGCTAGTAAAACTCTAGACAGTGCTCAACGAAACTATGCTACTACTGAAAAAGAATTCTTAGCAGTGGTGTTTGCTTGTAATAAATTCAGATCTTACATTGTTGATTCTAAAGTAATTGTTCACACTGATCATGCTGTTATAAAATATCTTATGGAAAAGAAAGATGCTAAACCTAGACTTATTAGGTGGGTTCTTCTGCTACAAGAATTTGATTTGCATATCACTGATAGGAAAGGAGCAGAGAACCCCGTAGCTGATAACTTGTCTAGGCTTGAAAATATTCTTGATGACCCACAACCTATTATTGATAGCTTTCCTGATGAACAATTAGCTGCAATAAATGTTTCTAATAGTACACCTTGGTATGCTGACTATGCTAATTATATTGTTGCTAAATACATACCACCTAGCTTCACATACCAACAAAAGAAAAAATTCTTCTATGATTTAAGACATTACTTTTGGGATGACCCACATCTTTGTAAAGAAGGAGTAGATGGTATTATTAGGCGTTGTGTACCTGAGCATGAGCATGAACAAATCTATAGAAATGTCACTCCAAAGCTTATGGAGGACATCACGCGGGTGACAGAACCGCTCATAAGGTATTGCAATCTGGTTTTTATTGGCCTACACTCTTCAAAGATGCCCGTAAGTTTGTCAAGAAATATCGGCACCTGAGCATGAATAGGTAATATCGGTAAGCGTCAAGAAATTCCTATGAATTATTAACTTGCTATTGAACCATTCGATGTTTGGGGATTTGATTTCATGGGACCTTTTCCTTCCTCTAATGGGTATACACATATTTTTGGTTGTTGTTGATTATGTTACTAAGTGGGTAGATGAATGAAATATGCCCTATAGGCAATAATAAAGTTATTGTTTATTTCCTTATTTCATGATAAATGTTTATTATTCATGCTAGAATTGTATGAACCGGAAACTTAGTACATGTGTGAATACATAGACAAAACAAAGTGTCCCTAGTATACCTCTACTTGACTAGCTCGTTTATCAAAGATGGTTATGTTTCCTAACAATAGACATGTGTTGTCATTTGATGAACGGGATCACATCATTAGGAGAATGATGTGATGGACAAGACTCATTCGTTAGCTTAGCATTATGATCGTTACAGTTTCATTGCTACTGCTTTCTTCATGACTTATACATGTTCCTCAGACTATGAGATCATGCAACTCCTGAATACCGGAGGAACACCTTGTGTGCTATCAAACATCACAACGTAACTGGGTGATTATAAAGATGCTCTACAGGTGTCTCCGATGGTGTTTGTTGAGTTGGCATAGACCGAGATTAGGATTTGTCACTCCGATTGACGGAGAGGTATCTCTGGGCCTCTCGGTAATGCACATCACTATAAGCCTTGCAAGCAATATGACTAATGAGTTAGTTGCGGGATGATGCATTACGGAACGAGTAAAGAGACTTGCCGGTAATGAGATTAAACTAGGTATTGAGATACCTAGGATCAAATCTCGGGCAAGTAACATACCGATGACAAAGGGAACAACGTATGTTGTTATGCGGTTTGACCGATAAAGATCTTCATAGAATATGTGGGAGCCAATATGAACATCTAGGATCCGCTATTGGTTATTGACCGGAGACGTGTCTCGGTCATGTCTACATAGTTCTCGAACCCGTAGGGTCCGCACGCTTAACGTTCTGTGACGATTTGTATTATGAGTTATGTGATTTGATGACCGAAGTTTGTTCGGAGTCCCGGATGAGATCGGGGACATGACGAGGAGTCTCGAAATGGTCAAGACGTAAAGATCTATATATTGGAAGGCTATATTCGGACATCGGAAAGGTTCCGAGTGATTCGGGTATTTTTCGGAGTACCGGAGAGTTAGGGGAATTTGTATTGGACCTTAATGGGCCATACGGGAAAGGAGAGAAAGGCCTCAAGGGTGGCTGCGCCCCTTCCCCGTGGACTGGTCTGAACTGGACTAGGGAAAGGGGGCGCCCCGTTCCTTCCTTCTCCTTCTCCCTTCCCTTTTTCCTATTCCATGTGGGAGGTGGAATCCTACTAGGACTAGGGAGTCCTAGTAGGACTCCACACTTTGGGCGCGCCCTATGAGGGCCGGCCTCCTCCTCCCTCCATCCTTTATATACGTGGCCAGGGGGCACTCCATAGACACAAGTTGATTGTTTCCAGCCGTGTGCGGTGGCCCCCTCCACCATAATCCACCTCGGTCATATCGTCGTAGTGCTTAGGTGAAGCCCTGCTCCGGTACCTTCATCATCACCATCATCACGCCGTCGTGCTGATGAAGCTCTCCCTCGACACTCTGCTGGATCATGAGTTCGTGGGACGTCACCGAGCTGAACGTGTGCAGATCACTGAGGTGTCGTACTTTCGGTACTAGGATTGGTCTATCGTGAAGACGTACGACTACATCAACTCGCTTCCGCTTACGGTCTACGAGGGTACGTGGACAACATTCTCCCCTCTCGTTGCTATGCATCACCATGATCTTGCGTGTGCGTAGGAATTTTTTTGAAATTACTATGTTCCCCAACAGTGGCATTCGAGTCGGGTCTATGCGTAGATGTTATATGCACGAGTATAACACAAGTGAGTTGTGGGCGGTAATAGTCATACTGCTTACCAGTATGTCATACTTTGATTCGGCGGTATTGTTGGATGAAGCGGCCCGGACCGACCTTTTCCTTCCTCTAATGGGTATACACATATTTTGGTTGTTGTTGATTATGTTACTAAGTGGGTAGAAGCTATTCCAACCAGTAGTGATGATCACAACACCTCTATTAAAATGCTTAAGGAAGTTATTTTCCCAAGGTTTGGAGTCCCTAGATATTTAATGACTGATGGTGGTTCACACTTTATTCATGGTGCTTTCCGTAAAATGCTTGGTAAGTATGATGTTAACCATAGAATTGCATCACCTTATCATCCTCAGTCTAGTGGTCAAGTTGAACTTAGCAATAGAGAAATAAAACTAATCTTACAAAAGACTGTCCATAGGTCCCGGAAGAATTGGTCTAAGAAATTAGATAATGCACTTTGGGCTTATAGAATAGCGTATAAAAATCCTATGGGTATGTCTCCATATAAAATGGTTTATGGAAAAGCTTGTCATTTTCCTATTAAGTTAGAACATAAACCATTTTGGGCAATTAAATAACTCAATTAAGATTTCAAACTTGCTGGTGAGAAGAGGCTATTTGATATTAGCTCATTAGATGAATGGAGAACCCAGGCTTATGAAAATGTAAAGTTATTCAAAGAAAAAGTTAAAAGATGGTATGACAAAATAATCCAAAAGCGTGAGTTTGAATTTGGACAATATGTTGTTTTGTACAACTCTCGTTTCAGATTCTTTGCAGGAAAACTCCTCTCCAAATGGGAAGGACCCTATGTCATCGAGGAGGTCTATCGATCCGGAGCTATCAAAATAAGTAATGCCGAAGGTACTAACCCAAAGGTTATCAATGGGAAACGAATAAAACATTATATCTCAGGTACGCCCATTAATATTGAAAGCAATATTATCCAAACTTTGACACCAGAAGAACACATAAAGGAAACCTTCTGGAACACTCCATAATCATGAAAAAGGGGAGGTACGTGATACGGTAAGTAAACGAACTCTAAAAATCTGCAAAAATATTTTTTTGTTAGTTTTGGAATATTTAGAAAATTAGGAAAATAAGAAACTTCGAGGAAAATGCGCCCAGGTGGGTTGTGCCCACCTCGGGTACTTTCCGGACTCCCTTTTTCTTCCGTTCTACTTGTTCCCCAAGATAAAAAAATCTATATATACCTCCCGAACCTGTTAACCTCCGTATCACGGAGAAATCTCCTGTTTTCTTTTCTTGCTGTTTTCTATCAGATCTGTTGAGCCAGGCATCATGTCTTCTCCCTTCTCCAACATGGAAGAAGGCGAAGCTTGGTTGCTTCAGGTAGAATCCAGGGGAGAGGAATTTGAGGAGATTGTTATGCAGGAAGATGAGGGGGACTCATTTGGAATTCACCCTCCTTTTTTGAGAGAGGGACCCTGGCGGGTATCTCCACTCATCCTAACCCTCATCAAGCCATGAGGTCCCTAAACAATCAAGAAGGCCCAAGAGATCAAGAAGAACTCTCTACAAGGAGGCCTCTGTCGGTGTTCTGGGAACGGGGGTCCCCAGACTTGCCTGCCTGCGGCCTGCGGCGTGGCTCAAAGGGGGCCCAGGACAGCCCATCTTCATCAACACAAGCTCAAGACCCTCACGAGGGGCCAAGCCTGGCGGGGCGGATGACCAAGAGCTTCCTCAGGCACGGCCTCGTCAGGCTGGCTCATGAGGGGGCGGAGAGTTCAAGGCAGGGTACCTCGCGAGGTGCCCATGACGTAAGCCATGACGACCATGGGCGCCGGCCAAGCGCCAGCCCGCAGCGCCCTCCTTTCCTCTTTGGTGCAAAGGGAGCAAGCGCAGCAAGAGCATCAAGCAAAGGCATCCGCTTGGTGCAACAAGACCAAGACCAGCCCCAACGGCTGGAATGCAGCCATCATGGAGCCCAAGCAAAGCGCCATCACCAGAGCCTTTGGCAAAGCGAGGACCAACTTTAGTCGATAAGTGTACCCATTGTTCCCCTTCAAATGGCTAATTGTTGGCGCCTTCCCGCCAATATTTGGGAAGAGGCCCAGGCCTTCGCCTATATAAGTAGAGCTAGCCACCATAGTAGAGAATCCAATCCTCTCCCCAGTGCAGGCATTTTGGGATCGAGAGGAGATAGAGACTCGATCCTCAAGCTAGAGCGACGGGATACCACTTAGCAGTTCATCACACCCACCAAGAACAGACCCTCGCGAGGTAGTTCTTCCCTGTACTGTTCCTCATCAGCCCAAGAGGCAATCCACACACCACACACTGGAGTAGGGTATTACACCATGACGGTGGCCTGAACCAGTATAAATCTTGCGTCTCTTGTGTTGTTCTTGTTGGTAGTTCAGGTCCCTGCGATTCGGTGAGGTACGAGATGGTGGAGGGTTGGATCTCCGCGCGCACCCCAGAGTTCGAACCTTAAGGGTCTGCCAGAACCCGAAATCCGACATTTGGCGCGCCAGGTAGGGGTGCGCCGGAATCTGCCTTTCGTCGCCTCGTTCTTCCCCGACCACCGCAACCATGTCTGACGCTCGTCGGGCCCGCGCCGAGCGCCGAGCCGCCCTCGCCTCCCATGTCGCCCGGACCGCTTCCGTCGGCGGGCGCCCTCGTCGTTCCTCGTCACCTGCCGTCAACACCGCCATCGGCGCGGCGGGGGACGGGCAGCAAGCATCATCCCTGCGCTCCCCGGCGACTTCATGGGGGAGGCCGCGCGGCTCCCTAGTCGCCCGCCCCCTCGCGCCGGCTTCTCCACTCGTCGCGGCCCTCCTCGGCGGCTCGCAGGCACCGCCCTCCAGCCGCCATGTCAAGATATTCGTCCGCCGGGTCGGCGCCGCCTCCACGCGGCAGGGGGCTCCCTCAAGCCGGACGGAGTCGTCGGCCGGGCTGACCTTCGACTCTCAAGACCACCCCGCCAACTCGGCCGGCTCGGGTGCGCTCCCGCTGCTCTGCACACCTACCATATGCCAGGTCACCGTCACCAAGACCCTCATCGACGGCGGCGCTGGCCTCAATAGACTCTCAGTCGAGGCCTTCAACCTCCTCTGCATACCCAGGGAGCGGCTGCTGCCCAGCCGGCCTTTTTCGGGCGTAGGAGGAGGGTCATCCAGCTCCTTGGGGCGAATCCGGCTTCCGGTGACCTTCGGCACCTACGACAACTTCCGCACGGAATTGGTCGACTTCGACATCGCCACCATCGGCCTCCCCTACAACGCCATCCTTGGCTATCTGGCATTGGCCAAATTCATTGCCGCAACCCACCCGGGGTACAACCTCATGAAGATGCCTGGGAGCAGCGATGTCCTCACCGTGCCCGGGGATACTGAGGGTGCGCTGCGAAAGCTCAGGCTCACCCTCAAGACGGCGGCCGCAGCACAGCCCGCCGATGCGGAAGCCCCCAAGCCCAAGGGGGCTGCGCCGACCAAGAAGAAGCAGTTGTTCACTCAATACAAGGCGGAGACCAAGCAGATACCCGTCGATGAGGACGGGTCCACAAACGCCGCCTTCACCATAGGCGCCAACCTCGAGCCCGAACAGGAGGAAGCCCTTGTCAAGTTCCTGCGCGGCGAACAAGAAGGTGTTCGCCGGGAGCCCGATCAGCTAGCGGGATTCCACGGGCGTGATCGAGCACCACCTCAACGTGTGCCCCAACGCAAGGCCCAAAGAAGGAGAAAGCGAGGAGGCAGTCCACCAAAAGCAGGCCTTCATCGCCCAAGAGACCCGCAAGCTAGAAGCCGCGGGGTTATCCGCGAGGTCCGACACCCAGATTGGTTGGCCAACCCCTGTGGTGGTGCCAAGAAGGAGGAAAGGAGCGCATGTGTGTCGATTTCACCAACCTCAACAAAGCATGCCCGCAGGATCCGCTTCCGCCCCCTCAAGATCGACCAGATCGCCGATTCCACCGCCGAGTGTGACCTGTTGTGCTTCTTGGATGCCTTTTACGGGTATCACCAAATCAAGATGGCGGTGGAAGACGTGGAGAAGACGGCCTTCCTAACCCCGTGTGGAGTATACTGCTATACCTGCATGCCATTCGGGTTGCGCAACGCAGGGGCAACCTTCCAGCGGCTCATGCACATCACCTTGGGCCCACAGCTCGGGAAGAATGTGGAGGCATACGTCGACGACATCGTGGTGAAGTCTCGCGAGGCCAAGACCTTGATACAAGACCTGGAAGAAACCTTTGCGAGCCTCAACGCAGTGAGCCTGCGACTCAACCCAGAGAAGTGTGTGTTTGGAGTTCCCTCAGGCAAGCTCCTTGGTTTTCTCATGACCCCCCGAGGCATCGAGGCTAACCCAGAAAAGGTCAAGGCAGTGGAAGACATGAGCCCACCGAAGACCCTCAGGGAGATGCAGAAGCTCACAGGGCGCGTAACGGCGCTGGGCCGTTTCATCTCCCGATTGGGGGAGCGGGCGCTGCCTTTCTTCCAGCTGATGAAGAAAAAGGGGCCCTTCGAGTGGACTGAAGAGGCCGACCAAGCATTTCAAGACCAAGAGGTACCGACCAGCCCTCCAAAGGATGGTGGCCCAGCCCTCAGAGCCCTTGGTACTCTACCTCGCCGCCACTCCCTACTCGCTAGCGCTGCTCTAGTGGCGGTTAGGGAGGAGCATCAAGCCAAGACCACGGCGCCACCCGAGCTAAGGCAAGACCGAATCAAGGAACTAGCGTAGCCAAGATCGCAATGGAGGAAGATCACCACACAGCAGAGCGCACTAAGGGCGGGAGGCCTCCCGTCCAAGCACCCAGCTTCCAGAGGCGCCGACGCCTCGAGGCACCACAGCTTCGGAGGACGCCACCAGCACCAACGCCCCTAACCTCGCCGAGCACCCGTGTACTTTCGCCAAGACTGCATACGGGATGCGAGGGCACAGACCCCATGCCGCAGAAGCTCCTCCGGCATCGCTAGTGGCTTTGCAAGCTGCGGCACTACTTCTAGGGTCATCCAATCAAGTTTGTCTCGCATGCCCCGGAGAGGGTGCTCAGAGCCCCAACTCGGCAGAAGGGTCGCCGAGCGGAACATTGAGCTGCAAGCATTCCAGCTCAATTCAAGACGACCAGAGTGATCAAGGGGCCATGTTGCAGATTTCGTGGCGAATGGATGAAGCACCGGCCTCGTGGCCGGGCGAGGATCGGTCCCTCTCCCTGTGGAGCGGCGCGCTGAATGTTGGGTCATGTACTTGACGGAGCATTCTCCAGACATGTATACTGGGCTGGGGCAGACTCATATCCCCTCTCAGACAAGCTCTACTATGCCGTGCAACTCTGTTTCCAGCATGGCGAGAAGGTCTCCAACAATGTAGCGGAATACGAGGGGTTGATAGTGGGTCTGAAGGCTGCCGCTGCCCTGGGGGTGAAGCGCCTTACCATCAAGGGCGATTCGCAGCTCCTCGTCAATTTCTCCAACAAGGTGTACGAGCCAAGGGTTGAACACATGGAGGCCTACCTTGCGGAGGTCCGCAGGATGGAGAAACAGTTCTGGGGGTTGGAGCTGCAGCACGTGCCCCGCGGCACCAATCAAGAGGCTGAAGACATCGCCAAACGAGCCTCCAGGAGGTTACCCCAGGAGCCGGGTGTCTTTGAGGAACGGCTCTTCAAGCCCTCAGCCCTGCCGCCGTTATCAAGCACGGCACAGCCTCGGGAGGAGCTCCCTCAGCCACCAGCCTCAGGAGCCCCAGCCTGTGGCCCGGCCTCGGGAGCACGCCTGCCCCTAACGATGGAACCTCAAGAGGAGTGCTAGATCACGGAGCTCAAGAGTTACTTAACGCGTGGGACTTTGCCAGAGAAGGAGGAGGAGGCAGAGCGCGTGGCGCGGCAAGCCACGGCATACAACATCATGGATGGAGAGCTCTACCGGAGACGACCAAACGACGTATCCCTATGCTGCATCACCGGGGAACATGGGAAGGAATTGCTGGCAGATATACATGGCGGAGATTGTGGGCACCATTCATCATCACGGACCCTTGTCGGGAAGGCGTTCCGCAGCGGTTTCTATTGGCCCACCGCGCTCAATGACGCCATCGACCTCGTGAAGGCTTGCGAGGCTTGCCAATTCCATGCCAAGCAGATCCACCAGCCAGCAGGAGGCCTGCAAACCATTCCCCTCACTTGGCCATTCGCGGTCTGGGGGCTGGACATTCTGGGCCCTTTCCCTCGGGCGCCAGGGGGCTATCGCTACCTCTACGCCGCCGGGACAAATTCACCAAGTGGGTCAAGTCGAGGCCGTCTGCGCCATCCCCGCTGGTTCTCGCGGTCAAGTTCATCAAGGGCATCGTGAGCGGTTCGGAGGACGAACCGCATCATCACCGACAACGGTTCGCAGTTCACCAAGAATCTTTTAAAATGTACTGCGCTAACCTTGGGACGCAGATATGCTACGCTTCGGTGGCGCACCCCCGCAGCAACGGACAGGCCGAGCGGGCCAATGCAGAGGTCTTGAGAGGCCTCAAGACCAGGATGTTCAAGAAGAAACTGGAAGCCTGCAGCAGAGGCTGGTACGACGAGCTTCCGTCTGTGTTGTGGTCCATCCGCACAACCGCAACCAAGCCAATTGGGGAGACCCCCTTCTTCCTGGTCTATGGAGCCGAAGCGGTCCTCCCTCACGAGGTCAAGCGTCGATCCGCGCGGGCCCTGGCGTTCGATGAAACGCTGCAGGACGCCATGCGGGGGACGGCCCTCATGCTGGGGGAGGAGTGCCGTCGAGAAGCTGCGCTGCAAGCGGCGATGTACCAGCAGGCACTCCGGTGATACCACTGCCACAACATCCGCCCCAGAACTCTCGAGGTAGGGGACCTCATGCTCCGACGGGTCCTCTCCAAGGAGGGACTGCATAAGCTCTCTCCCATGTGGGAGGGCCCCTTCAAGGTTGTTCATGTTTCCAGGCCTGCCCGCGCGCTTGGAGACTCAAGAGGGGTGCCTATACGAACGCTGTGGAACATCCAAAGACCTCCGGAGGTTTTACCCCTAAAAGGCCCCGAGCTCGTGAAGAAGGCGAATGCCCGTGAAGTTCATCTTTTGGAAAAGTCCCCGAGCTCGTGAAGAAGGCGAATGCCTGTGAAGTTCATCTTTTGGAAAAGGCCCCGAGCTCGTGAAGAAGGCGAATGCCTATGAAGTTCATCTTTTGGAAAAGGCCCCGAGCTCGTGAAGAAGGCGATTGCCTGTGAAGTTCATCTTTTGGAAAAGGCCCCGAGCTCGTGAAGAAGGCGAATGCCCGTGAAGTTCATCTTTTGGAAAAGGCCCCGAGCTCGTGAAGAAGGCGAATGCCTGTGAAGTTCATCTTTTGGAAAAGGCCCGAGCTCGTGAAGAAGGCGAATGCCTGTGAAGCTCACCTCTTGGGAGAAGGCCCAGAGCTCGTGAAGAAGGCGAACGCTGTGAAGCTGCTGCTCGAAAGGCCCGAGCTCGTGAAGAGGGCAAACGCCTGTGAAGCTTGCTTACTGTAAGAAAGGACCGGAGCTCGTGAAGAAGGCCCAGGCTCGTGAAGCTCGCCGCCTGTGACACTCTCACGTAATAATGAGTGGGGTTGTACACGCCTGAGTCTCAGGGGTGCCGCCTCAGCCCTAGGGCTCCCTCCCACGCCCAAAGAGCAGCACTTAGCTCCGCTGGTGAGAAGACGCCCAAGACTAGACTAGGTGCCGGACGCTGCTTTTCATTTGCTTTCTGCAGCTTGACTGGTTATTCCCATTTGAAGTTTTTATCAAAACTATCGCCTTTTTTGGTCTGTGGTTCTTCGATCTTTTTCGCCTCCCGCTCGATTTCTCTTGCTGGGACTCATGAGGCGTAAGCCTCGGGAGCCCCCGCGGGTGTTCCTACCCCTATCGCTCAAGTTTTCACGACCTTGGTCAACAGCTGGAGCACCCCTCCTGACCACGCCTCACGGGCAGCACAACGCGAACACGGGGCCAGGGTCGGTCGCCCCCGCGGCCACGACCGAGGTTCACTTGCGAATGGGCGCACGACGGAAAGGAACATGTCGGGATAACAAAAGCAGATAATAATTAACGGCGTTGTTCTAAACACGCCCCACGGGCCACACATTGTTCCCTTTTTACGCAGGAGAAAAGGAAGGAAAAGGACAAAAGCAGGTGAAGCACGCCCCGTGCCGGCTCTCTTGGGAGGCCCCGGCCGCCTCCGGAGCTCAGTCGGACTCCATCTCGCGCTTCACCGGGGCGTGGTGGCGAGCGGACCCGCTGCCACCCCCCAAGCAGGCGCGATGGCGCGGGGGCTGGCCGCGGCCGCTGCTGGAAGAATCGCCACCCGAAGAAGAGCTGGTGAAGCGTGAGGAGTCGCGGGCATCGCCAGCTGCCCGCGTGGTGCCCTCTCCGCCCGCGCCGGGGGTGAGTCCTCGGCCGCGATCGTCGTCCTCAGGGCAGCACCCCATGCGGCGGCCGTCTTCCCCGAACACCCTCACGTAGAGGGTGGCGTCGCCATCATACTTGAAGTGCAGGGAGCACCGGTGGCGGAGACCTCGCGCGCGCGCGAACGTCTGCCAAGCCGCGGGCCAGGAACAGGTTCCCTGCAGCGGAGACCTCCAGAGAAGCCCACGAAGCTCGGCTGCAACAGCCATCTGCCTGGACCCAGAGGCCACTCAGGGCGCCATCTGGGAGCTCACCGAGGAGGAAGCACGGGAGCTGAAGCCGGACGCTGGACGGCTCCTCCGCCTCACCATGAACTCCGCAGCGCCAAGAAGCATGGAGGCGCGGCTCGGGGACGCGCGCCGGGCACGCCCGACCATGGCCAGCCGCCGTCACCACGCTGAGAGCCTCCCCACGATCAAGGAGACCGCCGTGGAGGCCACAGGGTGCTTGCGAGGGCGACCTCGACCACGCTTAGGCGGATGAGAGGAAGATTCGACCTGGCGGCCCTTCCCCTTCTCTGCAGCCGAGAACTTCCTTGGTGGGGCCATGGAAAAGAAGGAGAGACAAGAAAGGATAGACTGGAAGGGCGCGCGCCGTTCCGTACTTATAGCCGGCGAAGGCCAACCGTCGACCTCCACGATCACCGGTAATCATGACTGACCATGCATGCAAGGACTTGTCGAATCCGGGCGGTTACCAAGGCGTCGTGGGGGAGCAGTGCCGCCCACGTCCAATCAACCGCCACGCGGCGCCCAAGGCCGCAGGCTGTTAGGGCCCGCGACGCTTCGCACTTGCCCTTTCGCCTCTCTGCTCGGCCAAGTTCGGTGCGCCAGGGGCCGGGCTCTTGTCGGCGTTCGGGAACGGGGTCCCAGACTTGCTCGCTGCGGCCTGCGGGCGTGGCTCAAAGGGGCCGAGGACAGCCCATCTTCATCAACACAAGCTCAATACCCTCGAGGGGCCAAGATTCATGGGCGGATTTACCAAGAGCTTCTCGTGCACGGCCTCGTCAGCCTGGCTCATGAGGGGGCGGAGAGTTCAAGGCAGGTACTCGCGAGGTGCCCATGACGTAAGCCATGATTTACCAAGGGCGCCATCGGCGCCAGCCCACAGAGTGTCCTCCTTTCCTCTTTGGTGCAAAGGGAGCAAGCGCAGCAAGAGCATCAAGCAAAGGCATCCGCTTGGTGCAACAAGACCAAGACCAGCCCCAACGGCTGGAATGCGATCATCATGGAGCCCAAGCAAAGGCCATCACCAGAGCCTTTGGCAAGCGAGGACCAACTTTAGTCAGATAAGTGTACCCGTTGTTCCCTTCAAATGGCTAATTGTTGGCGCCTTTCCGCTCAATATTTGGGAAGAGGCCCAGGCCTTCGCCTATATAAGTAGAGCTAGCCACCATAGTAGAGAATCCAATCCTCTCCCCCAAGCGCATTTTGGGATCAGAGGAGATAGAGACCTGATCCTCAAGCTAGAGCGACGGGATACCACTTAGCAGTTCATCACACCCACCAAGAATGCACTCATGAGGCTGTTCTTCCCTCAGACTGTTCCTCATCACCCCAAGAGGCAATCCACACACCACACACTGGAGTAGGGTATTACACCACGATAGTGGCCTGAACCAGTATAAATCTAGCGTCTCTTGTGCTGTTCTTGTTGGTAGTTCAGGTCCCTGCGATTCGGTGAGGTACGAGACGGTGGAGGGTTGGATCTCCGCGCGCACCCCAGAGTTCGAACCTTAAGCGTCTGACGGAACCCGAAATCCGACAGCCTCTACACAGGTTAAATCAAAACAATTTTCACAAGTTGATTCATAATTATGGGTTCGAAAACACTCCTCATGTGCATATACCGTCCAATTGGGACATATCTCGTCCAAGAGAAAGTGATGCAGGACAAACTCTTGGGGTCCGGAAAATAAACATATCATGGCTGAAGTAGAGAAGAACACTGAGCTGCTTCATCAAGCCCTTCGAGAGATTCACAGCTTAAGAGATACCCTCGAGATGTATTGGACCGGATCGCTTCTACTTCATCACCACCACCTTCTTCTACACCACCAAAAGAAAACTGAGTATCGGGTATGGGCAGTCCCCTTGGCTTTCGCCAAGCTTGGGGGAGGTGCCCCGGTATCGTATCATCCCCACTATCTTTTGCCTATACCTTTTTTAGTTCGATCCATGGTTATCTTCTGCTATTAGATGAATAAAAGTTTAGTTCGATCCTTTTCTTTTTGTGAGTTTTCTAAGTGATCAATCTTTGTAATCGTGTGTGAGATGTATAATAAAGTTTAGTTTGAGTTTTGCCTTATCTACTCTCTTGTTTCAATAAAAAGAAAAGAAATAAAAATAAAAGATCATATGCTAATCTTATGGTAAGTGATGACATTACACAAGGAAAAGTATAAGTAGAAAATTTTATTGTAGATTGACAAACATAGCATTGGTCAATGATGCAACTCGTGAAAGAATTAATAAGGGAAGAGAAGATTCACATCTAAATATACTATCATGGAAATCTTTTATGATTGTGAGCAACCATCAAAATATATGCCAAAATTGTTGACGTTGGACAAGGAAGACAACTTAATGATTTATGTTTGTTCATATTCACATATATAGAAGTTATATTGTCATAGATCCTTCAACATGTGGTGCTTGCCCCTATCTTTGCTAGCCAAAAACTACGCACTAAGTAGAGATACTACTTGTGCATCCAAAACCCTTAAACCCAAATCTCGTTTGAGAGTCCACCATACCTACCTATGGATTGAGTAAGATCCTTCAAGTAAGTTGTCATCGGTGCAAAAATGGTAATAAAAATTGCTTCTAAAAGTGGAGATCATTTAGTGTAAG